>CAJNOL010001979.1:0-22408 GCA_905250125.1 Rotaria sordida | reverse complement strand
ACACCCACACCCACACCCACACCCACACCCACCCACACCCACACCCACACCCACACCCACACCCACACCCTCCAATGAATAAACGTGAACGTTATACAAAAGAAACCATGCCGGAACATGTTGTAATTTTATACAATCGATTTATAAATAGAAATTTTATTAGTAAACTTATACAATATATGATTATTGAAGAAGAACTAGATGAAATTACTTTTAATTTTAATCGTTTTCGAATGTTTAAAGTAAATATTAATTTTCAATAGTAAAATTTAAATATACTTATATTTTGTGTTTTTTTCTCTAGGGTTTATTTCGAAATTTTGGTTTGGATTTAATTAGTAATTTTATGGAACAATTAGATATTTTAATTCATGAAAAAACAAAAGAAAAACAACAAAATTGTCATCGAGTAGCAGCTGAAATTGTTGCTGGAATAATTCGAGGTTCAAAATATTGGACATTAGAAGCGGTATGTAAAGATCTATATTGAATTAATTTATAAATATAATAAATTTATTTCAATTTATTGTAGCTTGAAGAATTATGGCAAAAATTAATTCCACTTCTTAATGAAATTTGTACAAATCTTAATCCTGAAACATTATCATATTGGGGTTTATGTTTTAAATTTGGCATGGTTTGTTTTAATAAGAATTTCATTGTTTTGTTTTGTTTTTTCTAATCAATAACTTTTCGTATTTTATAGGAAGATTTAGATCCTCGTCGAATGCATCATCTTATTCAATTCATTCGTACATTAATAAATGATCAAACTATTGTTAACACATTTCTTGAAACATCATGTTGGTTTTTAGTTTTGAAATTAACTAATTTTGAATGGCGTGTACCAAGTATTTGGTGTGCAATTAATGAACATGCGAAAGAAATGCTTGATCATCCATATAAATTAGTCCGAGAATATATTGCTAAGTAAATAATAATAAATTTTTGGTTATTTTATGATGAAGAATAAAAATAAATTTTATCTTTAATATAGTGTTCTATCTGTATAAGACTATTCTGAAATCTTGTGTCCAGTTAGACAGAGATTAGATAATAATATTCATCAAGGTAGCCGGACGTTCGCCAATAAGACATTCGCCATTGTCAAACGTTTGGGGATATATTGGCGAAATTCCGGAATCTCATCCTTTAGTGTATGTCTGGGTTCAGCACACTCACCGGAAATCTTTCAAAAATAAAAAATAAAAAATAAAAATTTGATAAAAATTGATCAATTGAATACATTCTTAAAAATAAATTATCGTTTGGCATAGAAAGATGTCTATTGTGACAATAATAATTGGCTTTAGCAGTGGAAGGTGATTTTAGCATTAATTTCGAAAAATTCACGATTAATTTTACTAGTTTAAAAAAAATATCAGAATTTTGTTAGTCTCATAACATTTGAATAGTTTTCTTAACTTAATCCTACCTCATTATTAAAGGAAGACAATTTTCGTGAGAACTATCAAAATAGAGATGAGTACATGGAAAGTACGATAAAAATCTTTCTTCCATAACTTTTTTTTTTTTGAAAACCTCTATTCGAAAAAGTAGTAGTTCTTTTGAAATATTCAAAAATCTTTTTCTTTTTTCTCTCATGTTTTGTTTAAGTTTTTTTTTTTTCAAGTCAATGATATATTTTGGTTACTATTGTTTAATAAAGTTATTAGTCATTCAATTTGTAATCATTTTTTTCCGATTAAAAAGGAGATATTTCAGAAAAAGAACGAAGTGGTACACTGCAACTTGACACGCTCTTTCTAACAAAAAAAAAATAGTTCAATATACTGGAAGAACCATTACAAAGAATTTTGGAATGCTAAATTAGCTACTTTTCGATATTGTTTCGTCAATATATTTTTTCAATAAAATAGGTTTTGACTGAAAATTTTATCATAGACTCCGATTATTGTTCCCAATATATTCTTCAAATTTCAGCTTGTGCCAACGTTCTTGAATCGAAATCAATTTTTGAGGATCCTTAAATGAAAAAGTAACAAATTTTAAAATATATTTCTTAAAGTAGGTGAACTATAACATCGTTTTTGTATGAGAAAAAGAGACAAACTACAGCACCTTATATAACCCTTTAAAAATCGCTAGGGCAGCACCAACCCACCAAACGATTTCTGGTTACGCTACCAATATCATTGAAGATTATCTAAAACGATAAAGAAAAACATTAAGTATATTCGAACGTTGGTATGTATATATATCAAAGATTCTCATGAGAATAATGGTGTTAAAGGAAGATTTTTATTTCGTATCCCGAAATATTGAACTTTATATTGTATTTCATTTGTTAGTAATATAACACACCGCAAATTCATCTATTAGAAATTGAAATTAAACAAAATTTACTACTGATATATTAAGATCTGGTTAAATTTAAATTTAAAATCGATTATATAAATTGACTAATTCGAAAAACTAAATGTTTGCAATAGTTTAAAAAGGAAAGATTTGTTATTGATAATTAATACTATTTTGTTTGTTTTTTGCTATAAATTAAATTATATCAAACAAAAATTTAATAGAATAAACGGACATATTATTAAAAAAAGTGAGTTAAATCCTTTATTTGATATGGGAAATATTTAAGTTTACTTTCACGATAGAGTTTTGAGACATTTTATTATAAAAGAGTTTTCTTTTTGATAAAATCTATATGACTGCATAAATGTTTACCATTTCTTTTTGTTTTCTTTATTTAAAATGAAAATAATTTGATTTGATCTATACCAATTTTCACTAACTGCAAATATAAAAATTCTTTACCAACTCTGACAATATTTCTATTAGATAAGATCTAATTAATATTTAAGTTTGTAGCAACTTTCATAATAACAAGTGTAATTTTTTCTTGAGCCAAAAAAGATCGAGGGTGTGGGTGAGGGTGGGTGTGGGTGTGGGTGGGTGTGGGTGTGGGTGTGGGTGTGGGTGTGGATGGGTGTGGGTGTGGGTGTGGGTGTGGGTGTGGGTGTGGGTGTGGGTGTGAGTGTATAGTTGGGTAGTTCTCACACCACCTACACTCACCCACACCCCCACCCACACTCACCCATACACCCACCCCCACCCTCACCCCCATCCCCGCCCATACTCACACCATGCAAATATCGCACAATAATGCCTTCTATTTCGTTATTCGGGCATGTAGTGATAGTAACCTCAATTCAGAAACTCTTTCAGTAGCATTTTGAACTACCTTTTGATTTTTCAAAAGTTTTATTTCGAATTTTTATGAACTATTAGTTTTATTTCGATCTCTATGAATCAATTTAATGAATTATACAAAAAATAAGACCAACTGATGATCCTCGTAGCGGCAGTAAAATCTGGAATCTGATATACTTAATTAATCTTAGCTAGTTTCCCTGATATTGTTTCCGAATTTCCTTCAGCTCGGCAACCCAAATCTCCGTATTCTTTGCCAAATTAGTCAACATTTTTTTACAACATTCTTTTGCTGCTTCATATTGTCTTGTTGCTTCATCTCGCTTTTTCTTACTATTTTGTTTTTGTTGTAACCAGGAATTTAATGCAGCCTGATCCACATATATTTCCTTGTTATTCATCTTAGAACAGAGCTTTTCAATTATAGTTTTGTATGGATTATTTTTATCCTGTCTGTCAAACAATTCCATGTGCTTGAAGGCTGCAAACCTAATAAGACCACAAAATACCCTGTAAATTGGTGCATTTCGATCAACATATCCCGTTTCAAAAAAAGCTTTCATATCCTGAATTGTCTCTTTATTGTCTGTAAAGTATATCATACCGTCCATAGCTTTTTTTATTTGACTATTTTCTTGCAACTGATTTAATTTGCTCTGTATGTCGCAATACCAACGCCCAACAAACTTTTCAATAATTCCTTTTTGAAGCGTCAGAATGCTCTTGTTGATCACATGTTGACCTTGTCCGCTTTGTGTAATTTTTGTTTCTCTTTCAGCTTCTGTCTTTTCTTTATTGTATAATTCGTCGATAGCACGGTTCACTCCGCGTTGATCTTCAACAACATTCTTTAACAAATTTTCAAATTCCTTTTCATGGTCATCTATAGTTGGAAAAATAATTCAAGCCTGGTAAGAAATGTTGCAAGAAGTTGATTTCTAAAAAACATTGAAAAAAGTAGATGTTGAAAATAGAAACATCAAAAAAGGTAATGTCGATAGTGAATACTATTCAGAAACAAAAAAAGAGAGATGAGATAACTATTCCCATCCATATTCGTCTTATAGAATTCATTGCTCGGTAGCTAACTATCGTAGAACCAAGTTAGTGAAAAACTTCAGAATTAGTTAAAGCAAAATAGTAAATGGTGAAACTCGAGGATTTGATCAAATTTTGTGAGGCAGAAGCGTCGAGCTCGAAGAAGTCACACATGAAACCTGGATTTAATCATTTCTTATGAATATAATCATGTTGTAAGACTTATTGATATATATCATCGTAAGAATATAATGATCGCTAATGCGCACGTATAAAAACGAGACTCTAGACTAAAGATGATTGCCGAGTGTCGATTTTCTAGTTTTCGTTTAAGTCTGAAATTGAGCTACTACATGATGTTATCTACCTTATGAGGGCGCAAAAAAAAGACAGAACATTACATACAGCTTCATCCTCTCCCTTATGCTAACTGGAAAATTAATGTTCATCTTCCGTCAGTTGTGCTCTCACTTGTATAACTCTAATGATGTATTGTAAAAATGAAATATATTGTTGGTGTAAAAATTTTAACGATTAACTATGACTACTTAACAAGCGATATCGAAATGTATATCTTGTAATCTGAACCTGCAAGCAATATTACTTGGTATTTATAGTAGCTTACACTTGTTCCTTTTTTCCAACATAGTGTCTACCTGAATCAATCATATGTGTGACGGTTAGTTTAACGGCTTCACTTTTTCGTATTCCCTATGTACATTATGTGCTTGTTGTATGCATCCTCAATTTATGCGTTGTTTTTTTTCCGATGAAAGGTAAACCAGAATGATGGATGTCTTACCATTCACAAAGGTGAGTTAACATGTCGAGGATGCTTTTAAGAGTGTAAGTCTCATCTGTCGACTTTACTGTGTGATAATGTGTTTGATTGATTGAACTTCAGAAGAAATCAAACACAAAAGTAAAATCATAAGTTGAGGATGTGAATTGTGGGTGTGAAGAGTGAGAAGAAGTTGCCATGGTTGATTTTTTTCTTACTTAATGGAATCGTTAGATGGCTTATCTACTATTATGAAATTATTGTATATATTGTTTGAAATAAAACAAACAGCTACATGAAAATGGAAAATAATCGAAAAACAGTTGGATTCATTCTTATACGAAAAGCTGTTAGCGCAATCCCTTGCGGGATTAAAAATGTGAAACACGATGTAGCTGCTATAGCCGATGTTCTAAAAGCTGTTGTTTTATGTATATTGGGTTACATTATAGACTTTGAACAGGATAATACTCTATATATGCTCCAATCATATGTTAGTTATGCATCATGTTATGTCATTGTTCTTTCTTATCACCGAGAAAGCAACGTGATGGTATGACCACAGAACAGAACAAAAGAATAATCTCCCTTCGCATGGAATCGAACCATGCATCTCCTGCTTTCCGGGCAGTCGTATTAACCACTGTACTAGAAAGGAGTACTCATCATTCGTTTCGTTCTGTCTTATGTTCGAAGGGGAACACTTCGAACATAACACATCATTTCTGATATTTCCTTGAAGTCTTCTATCACGGTCTATAATGACCCCTGGGTCCTGTCTGTCACGGTCTGTGACGGGTCCAGAGCCCTGTCTGTCACGGTCTCTGACGGGTCCAAAGCCTGTCTGTCACGGTCTGTGACGGGTCCAGAGACCTGTCTGTCACGGTCTGTGATGGGCCCAGAACCCTGTCTGTCACGGTCTGTGATGGGTCCAAAGCCTGTCTGTCATGGTCTGTGATGGGTTCAGAACCCTGTCTGTCACGGTCTGTGACGGGTCCAGAGCCCTGTCTGTTACGGTTTGTGATGGGTCCAGAACCCTGTCTGCCACGGTCTGTGACGGGTCCAGAGACCTGTCTGTCACGGTCTGTGATGGGTCCAGAACCCTGTCTGTCACGGTCTGTGACGGGTCCAGAGCCCTGTCTGTCACGGTCTGTGATGGGTCCAGAACCCTGTCTGTCACGGTCTGTGATGGGTAACTAGTTAATTACACAGTAATTAATTAATTAAATAATGAATTAATTAATTAAAATGTCTGTCACGGTCTGTGGGGGGGAGGGGGGGGGGGGGGGGTCCAAATTTCTACCCTTAAACACTTCAACACTCCTTTCAGATCGTGTTTCACAAAAAACAATTAGTACATAAAACAGTATAGATTGAATAATTTGAAAAATACTTGCTGTTTGAAAGCCACTCTTCTAAAATTTAGGAAGTAGCTGTGTACATGCTCCTAAAAAATTTGTATTATTTTGTACAGGCAACGTTCTCTTCGATTTTTGGCCCGTAATAATTTTGTAAGAACTCAAAAATATATAACTGAATTGATACCTTATAAATCTGTGTGAGTTGGTAGAATAAATATATTTCAAGATTCAATGCTTCACTATTCTCGAAAGAATAAGAGAAAAAAATGGGCCAAACATAAAAATTCATTCTGCGTGGATGTGGGTGTGTGGGTGTGGGTATGGGTAGGGTGTGGGTAGTGTGTGGGTGGTGTGGGGTGTGGACAAGGGGAAAAATGTGGATTTTTTTGGATTTTAAATCCGAATAAATCCGAACAAATCTGAAAAAATCCGAGAAAATCTGAAAAAATCCCAAAAAATCTCAAAAAAATCCAACAAATCCAAAATCTAAAGTAGTCTTCAACAACATACTCTGATCATATTTTCACGTGCGTCGGACATAGATAACCAGTTTTAAAGGCTGCTACACATATGAGAAAAAGTCCCTATTCGACAGTCTCCAAATGAATCAATGGAGAGTCTCACATTCTCCCTCGGTCCCTGGGGAAATTCCTGTCTTGGTTCCCGGAGATTTCGAGGGGTACTTTATAATGAGATTTCACTACGGGTGGATATTATGATAAAAACGTCGGTACAATCGTTTACAGTCGTCATAAGTCTCATGGTATATTTCTGGGAAGTCCCTGACAAATTCCCAGGGACTCCCACGTAAATTCCCTGAGAGTTCTTGACTACCTCGTAAATTCTCGAAGTTTTCCTGTCGTGAGTCCTCAGAAATTCGTAAGGAGGATTCTCAACCAGGGGATAAATTCACAAGATTCCACATCTCTATAAGCGCAGTAGGAATCCTTGAAAACCAAGCAGCACGATGGGAATTCCGAGAAAACGATGCATCCTATAGGAGACTTATAAGTTCTAATGACGAATTCTATGGAAGTGTCTTAAGTCCTCAATGCCTATCTTATGAGAGTATTCTTAAGTTATTATCGCCTATCGTATGGGGGAGCAGTCATCCTATTCCGCAATGTTAGACATTGTGGAATCAGTTCCGCCTCCAGAATCAGTTCTGTCCAATTCCGGGAACTCGATTGTCATACAAAATAAGAGGACTACTCGACATTCATCGAGTTCCATCAATTTCCGGAATTCTCTCTTGACTCGATTCCCAGAATTCCGAAATTGGTAGTAATTCCTAGGAATTTCAGGGAATTTCGTGCAATTTCGCCTTGACTCAATTCCCAGAACTCCGTATCGGAATTGGGCACTAATTCAGTGGATTAATCTTTAAGCACATCAGTATGCATGAGGGTGAGGAAGCGACCTAATTCCGATCAGAAATTCGGGAATTGGATTGAATGTCCAGAATTCCGGACTTGGTAGGAATTCTGTGCAATTCCGGAATTGGAATCAACACTCGGAATTCCGGAATCGCTAGGAATCCCTAAGAATTCTCAGGAATTTCGCGTAATTCCAGAATTGGACTGAATTCCGGAATTACCGAAACTGATGAAACTCACTGAATGGTGAGTGGGTCTTTTAGGTTCAATGACGATCGAGTTCTGGAAATTCGATGGAACTGATTCCGGTGGCGGAACTGGTTCCGCAATGTGCAACATCGCGGAATAGGAAGTATTCTCCTATCAATGCTCTAGGAAAATCCTATGAATGTATTCATAAGCCATGATCGCCTATCCTATAAAATACCCACAAGTCCTTAAGGCTCATCCTATGATGAGTACCCATAAGTCCTCATGACCGATCCTACGGAAATACAATAAGTCCTCAAGAGCTATCCTATACGAGTATTCATAAGTCTTCAACGCATATCTTATAGGCGTACTCATAAGTCATCATAGCCTATCTTATGGGATATCCGTAAGTCCTGAGAAGCTATCTTATAAAAGTAAATATATGTCCTCATCACCTATCCTATGGACGTACTTACAGGTCCTCAAAGCTGTTCTATAGGGGTATCTATAAGTATATTTGTGACAGCTCCGGTTCAGTTTACTGAGTTGATGCTGTCTACCAGCTCTTCGACTGAGCTCTTGCGAGCTGTGGATCTGGACTTGTGATGCACCTAAGGTTCAATCTATTTGTGATTAAAGAGGAATTCAAAGTTGAGCTCAATTTGTCAAACGCAATGGCCTGGAAATGATACTAATTGTGAAATAAAACTACTTCATAACTTTCCTCAATTACATCGAGCTGAAAAGAAGAGTCCACTTTTACTTCATAACGGAAAAATCAAATACACTATTGTTATGTGATCCTTAAACCAGTATTTCATACTACATTAAAATCAAGCTAGTGGATGACGGACGAGTAGCCTCCGTAAAACAGTTACGCGCCCTGTGCCTAAAAGCTCTTGAAAACCTACGACGACTAATATTAGATATTTCTTGAACAGTTAGCGGTATTCAACATTTCTCCACGCAAGAGCCCTTGAAGAGGAAGCAGAACTACTGTAAGACAGTGTTTGAAAAGTTAACTATACCAAACATCAATTTGCTATGTGGACTAATGGGTACCACTATAGGATAGGCCATGAGGACTTATGGGTTCCTCTATAGGATAGGCCACATAGACTTATTGGTACCATTATAGGATAGATCATAGGGATTTATGGGTTTCCTGTAGGGTAAGCCATGAGGATTTATGAATTTTCCTATAGGATAGACCATGAGAATTTATGAATTTTCCTATAGGATAGACCATGAGGACTTAGGGATACTCCATAGAATAGGGAATGAAGACTTACGGGTATCACCATAAGATAGACCATAGAGACTTATTCGTACGACTATAGGATAGGCCATGGGAATTTATGGGTGCCCCATACGATGGGTGATCAGAAATTATGGGTACTCCGTAGGATAGGCCATGCGGACTGATGGGTACTTCCATACGATAGGCCTTGAGGACCTATTGATTCCGTCGTATGGTACGTTTTCAGGGGCTTCAAGTACATACTCTTGAGTAGCTGTAGGAAGCTATGAGGTAGCTCATATGAAAAGAAGCGGTGATGTTAAGTTGAAATTAATCTAATATCACACAAAAAAGTTGAGGAAAGCCTTAAAAACTCAAAACAGTCCGAAAAAATCGGAATATTCAAGAAGATTCGAAAATCCAAACAATCCAAAGAAATCCAAAAAGTCCAACGAAATTCGAAAGAATCTGAATTAATCCCCAAATCCGCTTTTTCTCCCTTGATTTTTATCAGATTTTACAAAGTTAGTCTCAGTCGCAAACTATCGTTTTTCACAGAGTTCTTGATATTTCAGTTTTTTCGGGATTATTTTGCATCCCGAATAGTAAATAGAATCTATATAAAAAGTCTCAGTTTGATTAGACATACCAGAACTCAGTGAAACGCGGGACAAATACAATTTTGTTCACTTCTAGGAAGGAACGAGACTGAAAAATAGGAAGTACATGGAGTAGGATGAAACAGGATGGGACTAGAATTTTCTTCGCCCCATCCAGACCGTTTTCTTCCCTTTGAGCTAACAAACAGTAATTTTTTGTAACTCCTCGTCAAGAATATTTCATCTATGGGAAGCATAATTAACTCAACCATTGTTAATCGAAAAGATCCTATTACGGTAATAAAACAGTTCAAAACAATTCTTGAGAAATAGACAGGTCGGGAGGCGGCTGAAAAATGGAAAGTAGCGCGGAGTAGAGTAGAAAGTGAGTCGTGAAATAAGACGAAACACAGGGCACGAGACCATTTTTATCGTTCTGCGGAACTCTGGGATCTACCATGTTGGAGAAAATGACGAAAATAGTGATCATTTTGACTCATCGAGGCTATAATATATGCTTGAAGGAAATAATCAGTTGATTAAAGCCTATGATAACTTTTCATGTATTCATTGACATCAAGTTGGTCTGAAAAATATAGTTTTCTGCCAGCCGTTCTCCGAAAATGAGAGAAAGAAGTGAGATAGTCTTGAAGAAAAAACAGGCAATTTGAATGATGAGATATGGCATACCGGGTTGAAATTATGTTAATATACAACAAAAAAACCTGAAAAAATGCGAGAAAACTCCAAAAATTCAAAGAAACTTAGAAATCCCTAAATTCGACATTCCCTCTTGGAATATGATTAACTATTTTTCTTTTAGCATATACGATTCTTAATCTTTCTTGAGATAGCCATACCTAAGGAGACTCAATACATGACAACGAAAGCTGACGAAAATCCTAGTATGAATGAACACAAAAAAATAGAAGACACTGAGCGTTTTGCAACCTCTTTTTACATACACTTTGACGAGAGGACTGGTCAAAAGTCTTCAAGAATGCCACTGTTATGAATGAGAGAGGACAATTGATTTAGTCAAGATCAATGTCTCTCGTGATTATAGGGTCTTGTTTTACAATAGGAAATACGATATTCAAATGATAGACAAGGAATACCAAGCTTAAAATTTCGAAAAAACCTCAGAAATCTGAAAAAACCCCAAAAAAATCTCAAAAAATCTTCTTTGGATTTTAGAATCTGTAAAATTCCAAATCCCTTTTTTCCCTTTGAAAAATATCGATAACTAAACATGACTACTTACCAAGTGATATTGAACTATACTTGCTGTGTGAAGTAAATCTGCAAGGGATTGTAGTATATATAGGTTTTGGTAATTTTTCTGTTTTTTTCAACATAGACTGACTGAATCACCCAAGTGTGACTATTTTCTATTTGACAGCTTCGTTTTTTTTCATTCATTTCATACCTATAATTTCATCTACTGCACATGCTTGTCATATGCTTTCTCCGTTATTTATTTTGGGTTTTTTCCCAGTGAAAACAAACCAAACGATGGATGCTTTATCATTTCTTATCATCTATCACACACAACCTGAATCAATCAAGTGTGTCTATTTTCTATTTGACAGTCTCATTTTTTTTCATTTATACCTGTAATTTCATCTACTGTACATCAAGGAGGAAAAAGCAGATTTCAAGATTCTGAAAGACTCCGAAAGATTTTCAAAGATTTCTAGAGATTTCTAAAGATTTCTAAAGATTTCTGAAGATTTCCAAAGATTCCTAAAGATTTCTAAAGATTTCCAAAGATTTCAAGGGTTAAAATCTGCTTTTTCCCCCTTGCGTTTCGACCTTGCTAAATGGTCTCATCAGATGTTTTCGACTTTAGTAATCATTCGAATGATCCAAAGATCACGGATAAGTTCAATAATCTACACAAACGACGATGAATTTACAAAGGAAGATTATCGAAGTGGTAGATATCCATATAAACGGAGTGAGTCAAGCAAACTACGATCCGGATTTCAACCTTGCTAAAGACTCTCTTCAGATAGTTTCGACTGCATAATGGATTCAGATGATCCGAAGATCATAAATACATTATCTAATCTACAGTTTTCGATGGGCTATCCGAATATAAGATTAAAATTTTGGTTGGTGCAACTGAAATTGAAAAAACGGTCAAAAAAAATGACAAAAAAACGCAAAAATAGGTTTAGCAAAAAAATCGCAGTCAGTGTCGCTCAGTATTTTAACTCCTGTCGCTCTATTTTAAATCCAAATGAAAACTTTCTGGACACAAAAATGATCAGCAAGAGACGCTCGACAAACCTTCTTAGTTTGACCAATTCTGAGAACCTTCTATATTTTGTGGTAAACCCCATAAAATAGCCCATAGGAAAAAAAATTTTTAGAAAAAAACAAAAAAGTTATTTTATTCCAAAAAAAACCACATGATTTTGTTCAGAATTATTCCTCGAAAGAGCATCCATCTAGGAAAGTGGTATTTTTCCCAGTGATTCACTCTAAATATAATTTGAATATTTTTTTTTTCATCTTTATGTCACGCGAAAAGAAAAGGAAAGAAAATATGATGGAGAGCATAAAAACAAAATTGGCGATAATAAGCGTGTCGTACAAATAAAATTACATAGACTTGATGAAAATATTATAACTCATCGACTCAGATAAATGAATGTAAATGGGGAAAAAACCAAGCAATTTCAATAAGTCGGAATGAAATATGTTTCGTTGGTTGCTGTCTATTTGACGCAAATGTCACAGTTGATTGATTTCATAAACATATGTTGGAAAAAAAACCAAGTTACTTTTATCGACTATAAATACAACCGAAATCAGCTAGAAAGACATTAAGCAAACTCGCATATTACACAACTGTATCACATAATTCGCAAGTAAGTTTCATTTTTAATATTAATTAGACTATGGTGTAAAGATTCGAAGTTGAATCCAAGCAAGAGAGGAAAAGCAGATCATATTGGGTCCTAAGATCTAAAAGGATTCAACAACATCCACCAGGATTGAAAAAGATCTAAAGAATCCCACAGATTCCAAAAGCATTCATGAGGATCTATAAGAATCTAGAATCTAGTATCCGCTTTTTTCTCTTAAAATCCAAGTGTGTCGATATGTCGACACCAGCCTTCCATAATTCTCTCCTTTCGTCTCTCCTTTATTCTTTTTATGTAAATCTCTCTCCTATATAAATGTGTGTTCAATGTGAAGTAGCTACACTCTAGAAAAAAAGGTATTTTATCGAACCCTTAAAAAACGTTCCGTAGATATCTAAAAGCTTCCAAAGGAGTCGAAATTCTAAAACGAAAAATGATAAAAATATTTACGAAACCTTTAAAGATTCTTCTCATATGTCCACCAGAAGAACCTTCTCCTATGAAGCTTTTTTTAAAGTTCTGTACAACAAAAAACGTTTCATAGAAGAAGGTTCTTCTGATGGGCGCATGGGAAGAATCTTTAAAGGTTTCGTAGATTTTTTTATCATTTTTTGTTTTAGACTTTGGGCTCCTTTGGCAGCTTTTAGATATCTACGAAACGTTTTTTAAGGGTTCGGTAAAATACCTTTTTTTTTTTAGAGTGTAGCTTCGTTGCTGAAGTGAAAACAAGATTATAGCAACTTTTCTTACCCCCATTCATACGTGAAGAAAAGAAAGAAAGAGAAGGAGAGGTTGATATGCATCATTCTCTAACATCTATGTGTATGAAATATTCCAGTTCATTGATCCACACAAATAAACATGAAAAACAACCAAGTAATTCTACTGAATATAAATACACAAGCTAACTGGCTATCTACATACATCCTTAACAACTTCAGTACACTCTCACATAGGGATGCACCAATTTCAATTTTTTTTCAATTCGGTTCCAATTCTAGACTTACAAGTGAATTGAATTGAAAAACTGATAATGGACTTGAATTTGAACTGAGGAGTTGAAAACGGAATTGAAGTTGGGAGGAGTAGAATTGAACAGAATAGAAATCGAGTAACTGAAATCAGAAAAAACTGAAATCAAACTGGTTCTTCGGTTCTCTTTTTCATTCTCCTTGTTGCTCTCTTTTTGTTGATTCTTATGTTAGTGTATGTGTTAAAATCATGATCAACTATACAAACACGCGTAATATCACTAAGCTTTGCACACTCAGACAATATTATGTTGCCGATTAGTTCGATTCGAAGAATGAAATGCACATGTGCAATGTACATCAGTAGCAGCTTGGATCGTATTGAGCGCATAAAAATTATACGTATCAGAAAACAATAACCTATGAAAGACAATATTTTAGCAGAGTGATGAGATGAAGAATCGCTTTTTCTTCCCTTGGCCGTGGTATTTTACTTTAAACTCGCCCTCTTGAATTATGTGATGCATCATGCAATCCCAATTTATATCAACATGCTTTCTTTCTGTTTTTTTCTTTTTCTTCACTGTGACTGGGAAAAAACTCCCATCGGCACATCTTCGCTGTCACATTTGTCTAATTTTCATGACAACTTACCCATTTCGTTTGAAAGATATGAAGACGATTGTTCTATAAAAGAGGTAAACATTTTCATTCTTCATCTACTAGAATTGTTATAAAAGAATCTAGTAATAGTGTCGTTTTACGTTACTAGTTTTTTCGTAGCAAGTAGGGGTGTACAGCTCACGCTCATGTAAGCGCGAGCGGTGACCGCTCACGCTCATATGAGCGCTCATGAGCGTGAGCGTTTTTGACTTGTGGAAAGTAGGATCCTCCCTGATCACGTTTTTCAACTTTATTCCCCGAAAATCGACATTGACGATTTTTGTGCCTGGGGTCCCCCTCAGGTATCATCAAAAAAAAAAAATTTTTTTTCCGAGTCAAAACTAGATGTGCTTGTAGATTCAGATGTGCTGATTACGAATATCACAATAGAAGCTAGTTGTGTGTTTCTCCCAAATGTTAATGCATCTTGTAACTGAAGTACTTAGGGCTATCCAAAAGTAGTGTCGCCATTACCAAATTTCCCTACAGAATGCTTAAAGAATTTTTCTTTTTTTATGCAGTGATAGAGAAAACGATACTCTATTTTTCTGTGCTATTTGATCAATCTTCAACTAATATCATAACAATAAAATTCAGATAGGAATTGTTTTTGTGTAAAACTTAACTAAGGGGTGAGGTAGATTAAATGTTTCAATCGTACAATACATTGTATTAAAAAGTGAAATATACCAAAAGATGCAGCGTGAAAAGCTCTACAATTTACATAAGACCACTTGTTTTATAGCTGCATTTTTTGTTTTCAAAATGAACGAAATTTTGAACGACCAATTTTCGACCGTACGGAAACGATATTTTTTGGTAGAAGATTAATTCATTTTGTCTTACTTCATCTTTTTATCTCCTAATATCTTTCACTTAAAAAAATCAAAGTACATCACAAGGTGCAGCGTGAACGTGAAAAGCTCTACAATCTACAAAGTAAAGCTTATTTTAATTGCGTACTTCTTGTTTTTAAACAAAACGAAAATTCTGTGCAACCAATTTTCGCTGACCCGAAAAAATAATTTTTTTCTTATTTCATATATAAAATAAACTGTTCCTTAAAAATTGTAAAGTTTTTCACACTGCATCTTTTGGTATATTTTGTTTTTTAACACTACATTAAGTGATTGAAAATTGAAATGCAAAACATATTAATTTGCCTCACCCGTTAGTGAAGTTTTACATAAAAACAATTCCTATCTGAATTTTATTGTTATGATATTAGTTGAAGATTGATCAAATAGCACAGAAAAATAGAGTATCGTTTTCTCTATCACTGCATAAAAAAAGAAAAATTCTTTAAGCATTCTGTAGGGAAATTTGGTAATGGCGACACTACTTTTGGATAGCCCTAAGTACTTCAGTTACAAGATGCATTAACATTTGGGAGAAACACACAACTAGCTTCTATTGTGATATTCGTAATCAGCACATCTGAATCTACAAGCACATCTAGTTTTGACTCGGAAAAAAAATTTTTTTTTTTTGATGATACCTGAGGGGGACCCCAGGCACAAAAATCGTCAATGTCGATTTTCGGGGAATAAAGTTGAAAAACGTGATCAGGGAGGATCCTACTTTCCACAAGTCAAAAACGCTCACGCTCATGAGCGCTCATATGAGCGTGAGCGGTCACCGCTCGCGCTTACATGAGCGTGAGCGTGAGCTGTACACCCCTAGTAGCAAGTGTGAAGGTCAAGTCACAATAAAAATACTTCATCATATTCGTAATATTTACATTATAATAGATATCAATAGAAACAAGCATGGCGTTCGCACGGTGTGGCGGTACTACTTGTAACAATTGTGGACAGTGTTGCGATTGGGTTTTTCAAGGCGGCCAATGGCACAAACGTCCCAACGCAACTTGTCGTGCTACTAAAGTTTATAATCCTCCTGCAAGGAATCAAATTGTTGATAATGAAAATGAACATTTTTATCTTCATGAGGCGCCTGGATCTGATGGTTCTGCTCCTATTTTTACTAATGTGTGTAAGTGTCATATACGCTAGACGAGCTATTCAAATGAAAAACAAATCGTTCCTTATATTATCCAAGAATACAAATCCATCTACTAATCATAACTCTTTCTTTTTAACAATCGATTGTTGTCGATACTATTATACAAATAAATAGATAAATAAACAAATTATAGATTCGGATTTGTCTGTGAGTTTGGTTTATTGAACGAAACGAAACACGTGAGAGAAACAAAGAGAGAACGAGACAAGATAGATGATATACCGCAGAAAAGGAAAGAAAGAGATGATATATATATATGGGAATGATCAGTCTGGTCGAATATCCAGATTCCTTGTTTAAGATATCGACACTAGTAAATCAGAACAATATGATTTTTTTATCATTTATAGTACTCAATGTAGGGCTCACGTTCTATTATGGTTTTGAGTATATATACTATATGAAATTAATATAATTAAGAGTGTTCATGAACTAAGGTGTGGGTTCGGGTGTGGGTTCGGGTGTGGGTGTGGGTGTGGGTGTGAGGTGGGTGTCGGTGTGGGTATGGAGGTGTCTGAGTGGGTGTGGATGTGGAGGTGTCTGAGTGGATGTGGATGTTGGGTGTGTGTGAGGGGGAGGGGGGGTAGGGGTGCACCAGTGCCAGTTAACTGGGTGCCAGTCGGACTGGGCACCCAATCGGACTGGGCACCCAATCGGACTGGGCACCCAATCGGACTGGGCACCCAATCGGACTGGGAGCCCAGTCCGACTGGGTAAAACTTCGAGTTCTAACAAAAATACTTCTAGATTCTTGTTCTATATAAGGTAAGTATCGTTCGATGTAAGGCCCAGTCGGACTGGATCTAACATCGAATGACAGTGAGAATTCATAAAACAAGAATCCATAGGTATTTTTGCTAGGACTCGAACTTTTACCCAGTCGAGCTGGGACCCAGTTCATTAGTCAGGACTGGGACTGGTGCATCCCTAGTGTGGGGTGTGAGTATGGGTGAGAAGAGCATCATCGTCCACCACCACACCCACACATCTACACCCACAGCCACAGCCACACACACCCAACATACTCACACACAGCCAACGCGTCCACCCACACCACACTCCCACAGCCACAGCCACACACACCCAACACACCCACACACACCCACACCACACTCTCACAGCCACAGCCACAGCCACACACACCCACACCACACTCCCAGAGCCACTGCCACACCCACACCTACACACCTCCACACCGACACCCACACCACACATCCACATCCACACCCACGCTCACCCATCCACACACCCACACACATCCTACACACCCACACCCACATGACACCCGACACCCACACGCCCACAGCCTTTCGATTCGATCGCATTGATGGTGGGTAATTTGGTTTTTTTTTACTGCAAGTTTTTGTTGAAGTAGAGCGCCGTAGGCCGATATGAGTTGACCATGCGCGCCTGAACCGATTATTTTCGGTAGAGAATATCTCGAACCAAGATGAAAAATATGTCCATCGATAATGATATTATTATTATTGTTATTGTTATTCAATGATGGTGCATAAGGACGACGAGAGATATCACGATTAGTTTCATCATAGCCGAAAGATTCTGAATGAATGACAAGAAAGAAAAGAAATGTTTTGTATAGATTAACATCCCTTCACTTACGATTGGTATCACGCGGCATGACCCGAACCACTAGTGAATAATTCACATGTGATCGAAGAGTATTTATATCTATTTGAAAGAAAAGAAAAACAAAGTCGAATACCTTGATTCGATATATATGTTCATCTATAGTATTCTCTTTTTCATTGTTTCAATGTTTGTCTGAGGATGATGTTAACAAGAACATCTCGATGAAGTAGTTGAATTCACTTTTTCATCAGCGTTTATATATTTCGATCGACCATTGATCTATAATGTAAAGAAAAAGACGTTTGAACTTAATCTCATCTAAATACATAGAAATAAGAAAACCGAATAATTATAGCAACGAGTTGAATATGTTCTACATGGAAAAAAGACGTAGATGATAAGTTCTTTTGTAACGCCTCTAAAAAAATTCAAGTTTTAAAAAGCGTCGAATTAGCTTTAAGAGTTTTCTTTATTATGAGATGAAGGAAAAAAAATGAAAATGTCAATTCAAAGAAAGTCAGCTACAATTTGATTGCTGATCTCCCTAGAAAGAGTTTTCGAAAAACTTTCGACCAATTCAGCTGTTGTTTTATTATTCGTTGCAATCTCCACAAATTTCAGTTTGAGACTCTTGTCGTCCAAGGCCATATGAGCATCACCCGCTCCAGCTGTCGCCATATTTTTTAGCAATGCCAAACTGTTCTGATCACCAGCAATCGCCGCACCAAAAGCAACAGTATGACAAATGAAATTGTGTTTTGCCGCATATTTATTTCGAAGATCTCTGACGAGTTTTGTAGGATTTCCTTCTGATCGATCTTTTCCATCCGACATGAAGATCATAATTATTGGTGAATTGCTCGAATCACGTTCGATCACTTCTTCTGCTTTTGCTAAACCAGCACAATAATTTGTTGAATGGCGCCATTGCTCGATACTAGTACGAGCATTTCTCGCATCTTTTTGTTCGTATTCAATACGCCCTTCATCACTAAATTGCACCACACTAAAAATATCTCCTTCACCTTGATTTCTCTTTCGAACTTGTATGAAGCCCGCATATGCTTGTAGTAAAGCTGTCCAATGATGAGCCATGGAAACCGATCCATCGAGTACAAACACAAAATGAAACGATTGTGTAGCTGGTTCATTATCTTTGAATGGATAGATCACAACACATCTTTTATCTGTTTTATCCCTCTGCTTAGCATAATAGTTTTGAAAAGCATTCGTCATTTTTTTCGTTGTTCGTTCGTTCATACAGTAGAATAAAAGTTCAGTCTCGTGGTCTTTCATTAGAAGACGTTCACAGATTTCGTTCAACGTATGTACACCGACTCCCTACAAGAAAAACCAGATTTCATCAGAATAATTTTTGATGCAATAATTTCTTTGTGTACCTGCGGATAATCATCTTTGAGTTTGTCATTTAATTCTCCATGCCCTGGCGCGTCCGTAATAACAATGATAAAACGTGCATGTTTTGCTTTCCAGCCTGGTAATTTTAAACATGTATGAAGAGCACCAAGTACATCTTCAGGCAGATCATCGCCACCACTTGCTGTTAATGTCTCAAGAAATTGGATCACTTCGTTGGTTTGATCCTTGAAATCACAATTGAAAAATCGAGGATTATCTCGCACATCTCGATAGCCAACAATGGCAAAACGTAATTTGACTTTCAGTTTAAGTTGCGGATATTTCTTGTCGATTTGCTTTCGAATACCTGTAATAATTTCATGCATCTGAGCTTTCATAGCAGCAATCCATCGGGACATACTGCCTGTACAATCGAGACAGAAACAAATATCTACGGAGAGATCGACAGATACTGCAGCATTAGTCAGTAATTTCATATCACGATGATCCGCCAATTCAGTAATCATCGATTCAAAAATCTTTTCTGATTCGACAGCGTGAAACAGATGTTGCAATTGTTTTCGACTTGCTTCAACTTCGTCGAGAATTCGTTTTTGTGACCAATCCGATGATGTTAGTTGAGTTTCGTTTTCGAACAGCGCTCGGAAAGCTTTTGGTAAACCATAAACAGTAGCACATTGAAAATAACGTTTATAAACATTTTTCAAATTCGTTTGATCAAGTCCAATAGCCATCGCCACGACATCGATACTATTTTCGTCGGCACGTCGTTGGACTTTCGCCAGATGAGTTCCACAGCTAGTGTAACCATCAGTGACGATAAAAATTTTCTTTTCACCTCGTGTCGAATATTGTCCAAGTAAATCAATAGCCACTTCAATTCCATCGGCATCTCTTGTTCCTTCATCGAGATCAAAACGTAACTGCTGCATTAAAGTATAGATACTTAATGCATCCCATCGTTGTTCATTGGTTTTAATTAAACGAACATTTCGACCAAAAATCACGATTGAAAAATTATCGATGGCGATTTTTTGTAAGGCAGCAATTAAAACGACAAGTCCTTCAAGAGTACCCATTGCAAGTGTACCGAACATGGATGTCGAAACATCAATGACAAGACATACGGTATGATCACGTTTACCACCAGCAAGTTTGACACCGAAGATTTTCTTATAATTCCATTCGCTAGTCATGGCTTTAATAACGCCGGGCATATATAATGATGAGCCATGTAGTGCTGCTCGACGGCGAGTAAATTTATTGAATGGAAAGACCACATCACCGAGTACTGTCGAAACATCATCAATCAACGCAGAAAATCGATGTTCTTCGTTAAGCCAAGCCTTTTCGGTCTCGATTATCGCTGTTTCTGTATTGAGTGTTTGATAGTACTTACGCAGTTCACTAATAGCCGATGAGGCGCAATTAGTAAACTCAGTAGTACTCGATAAATAGTTTGGTAAAGATGCCTGAACCTAAAAAGAAATCAAACGAATAACGCTCTTTTGTAATCTACAACTCACCAGAGCTAAATTAGGGATAATTGCCGTTGGACTACTGATCACGTACGAGCTTGGATTAAAACTTGAATATTTGAATTTCTCGATCTCTAATTTACTAGGTACCGGAATTGTTCCATCATAGCTTGGCACTACCACTTGGATGGTTGACAGTGGAATGAATTCTTGTTTTTTTTTTATTGCTTTTTCCAAACATTTTTTCGTCATTTGATGCAATAGTTGTGGCATAAGATGAGGTAAGTCATGCATTTTATCCGATTTTATTTTAACATTTGTCACATTTTTTAAATATTCAAGCAGCACTTCGCTTGTTTCTGCTTCGCCCGTTTCGATAAACAAAATACCAAGATCAAGACCATATTTGTCGGTTGTCCCTGTATAGGTCGTATCTTCACGTTCTTGAGTTAGACCATCTGTGATCATAACAACGCATTGATGAACAATAATATCAGAAGATGATCGTAATTTGTCTCGAGGAAAGACCAGATCAGCAACGCGTGCAAGTCCAGTTGCTGGATAAGTACCTTCATCAAATGTCAATGCTTCGAGAACATATTGACCATCTTGATTGGTGAATAAATCATCCATATTTTTCAATATTTTTTGATTGGTTCGTCCGCCAAAACGCGCCACAGCAAATTTACTTTCGAGTTTACGTAAGAATTCCATAAGTACAACTAAACTTTCGTAGATAGCATTGCGATGAATACTCATTGAACCCGAATTATCAATCAATATGCACCAATGAATTTCACGTTGTTCCAATGATTTATTTTGATTGATCATTTGTTCCCAATTGGCACGAAATCCTTCAACCATCAAATCGATCATTTGTGCAATCACCGGTGTTTCAATTAATAATGGATACGTCCACTGTGTCGGTTTTGTTCTTGCTTTAAGTGGTGAACGATGGTCCAATTTACCTTCAGGCATAATCGACAAGACCTTTTGATCGTTTGATTTATACATTTCAATAAGTTGCTGATCGGTTTGCAAATGTTTTTTCATATGACTGAAGCTTAATTCAAAAATGACCTCGGGTACTGTCGTGGTATTAATTGACTGCAAAATGCCGCCATCAGATGCACTATCCAAAGCGAAACTGGTGGTATTATTTTGAGTCATGGATATTTCATTTAACATCTCATTCGCTAATTTCTGCGCACGATTTCGAATAAGGCTCTTTTTATCGCTTTTTTGGCTTCTGATATTCGTTGATAATAACGATGCTTTTCTTTGTTTCTGAACTCCCTGTTGAATCGCACTTTCCCACTCCGCTCTGGATAAAGTGACATTTTGTTGATCGGTTGTAATTAGTTTTACAGTAGTTGCTGTTTCTTTAGGCGTTGCTAGAGGCACAGAAACTGCACGTTCATCAAGATCGAAGTTTAATTTTCGAATCGGTTTGCCTCTAGATGTTAGTGTTCGTGATGGTGGTTTGAAATCGAATTTCGGTCGACTGATATCAATATGAAGTAAACAGAGGAAGTTTCTTAGATTGGGACATTTTTCCAATGCTAATGAACGAAGACAATTTTCTAAACGTACTGAATCTTCTAAAAGAAAATGAATTCCTGAACGAGTAAACGTTGGGTGGGTGTGGGTGTGGG
>CAJNOL010001978.1:0-49759 GCA_905250125.1 Rotaria sordida | reverse complement strand
CACACTACCAATATTGTAAAGACTCGTAGCGATATGGGGATGATCAGAAGGGAAATATTTCTCTTGAATGGTTCGTGCTCGTCGATGGAAATCAAGTGCTTTATCGTACTTTCCTTGATTGCCCAGTACATTACCTATGTTATTGAGGCTGTAAGCAATATCTGGATGACCATTGGAACAGCATTTTTCTTGTATAATCAGCGCCCGTCGATAAAAATCAAGTGCTTCATCGTACTTTCCTTGAACTTCCAACAAACGACCAATGTTGTTCAGGCTTACAGAAGTATCGAGATGACCATTGGGATAATATTTCTCTCGTATAGTCAGTGCTCGTCGATAGAAATCAAGGGCTTCATCGTACTTTCCTTCATTTTTCAATACAGCACCAATATTGTTGAGTACATTAGCCGAGTCTTTTTCCCTAGGCGGATCAACATTCATCATTCTCCGGTACGCATTATCATAGTATTTTCTTGCTTTCTCCCATTCTCCTTTGAAGTGAAGTGCTCGACCAATATTAAATTCGATCCATGCCGGATCTTCATCTTTCGAATTGATTAACAGCTGTTCAAAGTATCGTTGAGATTTTTCATATTGACCCATGTTGCACATCAGCCTACCAAACATAATTCCAACACTTCGCTCTTTCGTTTCACGACGTGCCGCTTCGAGATAATCTTGGATAACCACTTGTCCTTCATTCGTTGCAGTCATATTGATTACCGACACTTTCCCATCATGTTCCACATTTTGAACTTGAAAAGCTGCACTCAAATCAAACAGAACTTCTTTTTCTTCGGGATATACACTCAGATGGGAAATGTCAGCGAAAATGACGCTATTGCCTAGCTGTTGCACATGACATTTGATATTGAAGAGAATAGGCACTGCATCGCTTCGGTTCGTAGATTTCATGGCGAAGGCCAGTGCTCGAGAACGGCTTCGACTAGTCGACAAAAATCCATTGGTCGAGATCAGTTGACCTTGCTTTGTTTTGAACTGATCGAGTTCGCTATTCGACAATTTCGCTCCACGATAGACCATCATAGTTTGCTCGCCCGATTGTATCATCTTTTGATGTTCACGAGCAAGACTTTCCGAGAGATCACCAATGAAGAATCTAAAGATGTACAGTTGATCAATGTCTTCACTTCTCAGTGCCTTATTCACCAGCTGATAGACGAACGATTGTTTCGAATACCATCGAATGGCATTTTCTGGTTGATAATCACGCTCGAATTCATCGATAAGTTTCAATTGTTTTCCAATGTCTCGATAATATCGACGACACATGGTGAGCATCTCTTGTTTAGCTTGTTGGCTACGAGGAAGACGCAAGATGACATCATTGAACAATTGAAACCACAGAAACTCTGCTGCTTGTTGCGAGAGATCTTTGAACGCCTTCTGATGTCGATCGAAAAAGCTGAATGTTGCTAGTTGTTTATCGACAAGATCGATTTGATCTCGAATCGAGACACATAATGGATCGAGACTGTCATAGATATCGATGATTTTTGAGTATTGAGCAGTGAAATGTTCATATTTAGCTTTTTTATAGCAAAAAATAAATATGGAATCTATTTGACGGAGATTAGCCACTAATGGCAGCAGTTCAGAAGCACGAGAGCCGGAGGTGATTAGAAAAATCTTCTCTTGTTGAATGGACTGAATGAATATGAGGCATGATTGAAGCTCGGTGTGAAAAGCAACATAGTTGTTGATCTCACGAAGTCGTCGCATGGTGACTTTAGTATCAGCATAAGAGCCGATTTTTGGGTCGAACCATATGAGTGTGGTGCTCTCCTTGTTCTCTTCGTGACTAGCGATTGATAGCGGCGTTGATTCGGCCATGAATACGTGAAGTGAAAGAATTGTCAGCTGCTGCAACGTACGTGAATCGGAATTGTGAAAGTAATCGTAATTCACTCAAAATCGATAGTAAACTGGCCTTTTTTGCTGCTGCATATTGATAAGGCTGTTTTATTTTTTTTCTCTTCTATCATCAGTCTCTCCAAGCTGCTAGTTGTGGCATACCTTTCAAAATCTATTTGCTTTTATAAAGAATAAATATTATTATAACCTTCAAACAGAAGAAAAAGAAAGAGATTTCTTCAGAATACGACGAATAATGTATTCGCATAAGAAAAGTATTCTGACAGCGAGTGTCACTTTTATTTTCATTTTTTTCTTATGTCTCAAAAGAAAAGAGAATTCATCACTATAATCTTTGTTGATGAAGATAGCAATTATCGTATGACTGTATAGATGCAGAACATAGAATCGTTTTGCTTCACTTTTAGTATCGATCGCATATTTCAATCGTCCAGACAACATAACATCATGAAAAATACATGTCGGTATGAGTCAGTGTGAGGGTATGACATAGATCTCTTCAGTTTAGCCATGTTCACATCTATACGTTCACAAAGTCAAATGTTAAGGTGACACAATCAACATAGACAGTCTCAAAGTCATTAATGTCGGTTTCCCACATGAGAGTGTGGGCTCTAGGTTTCTCTTCGTTCGCATCTACATCCATGTCCATACGTTACGTCTCACCCACATCTACACTCTCGAGAATTCGCTTCCCGGCGAAGCTAAATGCTTGATATCTGGATAATATGTTTCAGAACCATTTGTGCAAACAATTGAAGAAACCAAAAAAAAACTGTCATCGAGGAAAATGCAACATTTCCCCTACGATCTAAACTATTGAATAATACTTATCTTCTTCTAACTTTTCTATCGATTTGGTTGTACATTAGATTTACATAAAAATACCTATTCCTGATTTATTTTTTCATCTGTCTTTTTTCTTCTAAAAACTAACAACTAAACAGTTATTCACCTAATTCATATTTTATAAATTTCATTTACATATCTTATCTTAAATAACTTAAGTATTTAAATGTTTGATCAAAATCTTTCGTAGATATAATCTTATTCAATTCTCTTTTCGTTGTATGGAAATTTCGAATAATCATTGAATATTAATTCGTCAAATATAACATACTTTTGTATTGATTTCAAATCACTAAATAATTTAATTTAACTGAATCCTCTGTTACACAGTGGACAACAACGTGGATATTTGGTGGAAAAATGAAAATGATATTTTTACTGATTTGAATAATGTTCAGTATACTTTGATTAAGGACTGACTTTTTGATTTAAAAAAGAATTACTCTAGCTCTTTAAGGATTTGGAAAAATTTTCGACCATAAAAAATGGCCTAGTTTCTGTTACTATATGAAAAACTTTGTTCTAATAGGTTCCCTATTTGAAAAAGTATACATGCTTTCTAAACTAAGAGTTTTCTAAAAAATCTTGATGTTGAAAGGTTTTTCACATTCTTTGATCTCATAAGTATTTTACGAGAAAAACAACGACATATTTGGAATCAGCATGAAAAACTATATCGAATAATATGACATTTGTAAATTATTAAAAAATAACTTTTTTCGACAAAAGTTCAGGATAAGGATTCCCTCGTGTATTTTCCATCGAAAATGTTCTTTTACGAGTTTTACTTTTTTTGTTGAGTACTGGAAATTAATATTTCTATAGAAAAAATTGCATTTTTGAAAGCAAATAAGCCATGTCTAGGTGCTCTAAAGAAATTGTCGACTATGTGTTGGTACAAGAAAACGTCGAGTCTATGGAATTGAAGTAATGCATCTCATAAATGGTTGTGTATATTTCACACTACGACGTTTCAATATCTGCAGAGAGTTTTATAAACAAAAAAGATAAATTAACATATGTCAACAATCATATTGTTTCTTCTTCGAAAATAAATTGCCTATAGACAGGAAATGAATCTTATAGATATTCTCGTGATTGCTGAATTTTGATTTAAACTATAATTAGAAGAAAAAAGAATGAGATGCTCTTAATACTTCGTATATGTCATCGATAAACTGATGTCGTACTTTATCATAATGAAGAAAAGAAAAAAAATTCATCATCTTTTATTTTTTTCTTCTCTTAAACTATTGCCATATAAATATTGAGGCAGTGTTTTTGTTTTATCATTTTCCTTTTTTACTTTATCAAGAACAAAACTATGTCAACAAAAGTAACAAGTACTATCAAACTTCGACTTCATTATTGGAATTGTCGTGGTTGTGTTCAAGCTGTTCGTTATATGCTTGAAGATATTGCATATACACATAAAAATGTTGATTATAAAGAAGATTTTGAATTACTTGAGAAATCAGCCGAATCATGGATCATACACAAGACTGACGAAACAATATCCGGACCATTTCATAGTTTACCTGTACTTCATTGGAATGATATACATATTTTTAGTCAAACATTAACAATAGGTTTGTTTAATTAATACAAATAAATTTTTTATTTTGTCTTAATTTTCATAGGACAGTTATTAGCACGAAAATTTGATTTATATGGTAAATTAACATCATCCATTGATGATGAAGATCTTTTACATAGTTATATTGATGGTGTTGTTTCATGTGCATATATTGATGTTATATCCGGTGTTTTACAATGTATACAAATTAGAATTGATTTTATTGATGAAAAAAATCCAATGAATCTTTTAGTAAAAAAAATTTCAAATGATTTAAAAGCATTAAATAATTTACTTAAAAAAAGTTCAACATCATTTTATTATGATCAATTAGAACCAACTATTGCTGATTATTTTGTTTTTGAAGCATTTACATTAGCACGTGATTATTGTCATAAATTATTACCTAATGAAAAAGATTGTCAAGCATTAATAAAACTTGAACAAATTATGAAAGAACGATCAGCATTAGCTAATTATTTTCATAAAGATTTATTATTTAAATGTTTTACAAGATCATCAAAAGAAAGCGAATATATAGCAACACTAGCTGCAATAAAGAAATAACTTTATTATTTTTTTTCTTAATTAGAATAAAATAAAATTCATAATTACTAAATAATAAATTAGCACATAACTTGAACTTATAATTATTTTATGTCTCTTCATCAAACAGATGGCCAAGGTCATGAGACGACAAGGGCATTTTTCTTCCCAAAAAATTTTTGGCAAAAAACTACATGGTCGTAATAAGTCGTTCATGGGCTACAACATAGGTATCTTTTTTCACCATAGTTCGACATCAAAAATTTTTGCACCTGTACTCCTCTACGGCACACCTGGAAAAAAAGTTTTTTTTTCTTTGGTCAAATACATGCCACAATATAGAGTCAATAGTACTGATCACGAATATGAGTGTAGATTTTTAGATAGAGAATAGTTGATTACCGATTTGAAATATGTTTTCAAAGATTTGGAATGCAAAATTGAGAGAAAACGGACCCAAAAACTATCGGAAACCTTGAATTCTGGTGTAGGACTGAAATCATAAAGAATTTCGCGTTCTCGCTTATTAAAAGATTTCAGACAAAAATCCACGCTCATATTCGCGATCAGCAGTATTAACTCTATATTGTGGCATGTATTTGACCAAAGAAAAAAAAAATTTTCCAAGTGTGCCGTAGAGGAGTACAGGTGCAGAAATTTTTGATCCCGAACTATGGTGAAAAAGTATGCCTATGTTGTAGCCCATGAACGACTTATTATGATCATGTAGTTTTTTTCCAAAAATCTTTTGGGGAGAAAAATGCCCTTATTGTCCCATGCCCTTTAAAATGTAAGTGAATAAGATGAATAAACTGTATTTTGAGTTTCGTGATAAATTTGTTGGTGTTACGTACATTCAAACAGATATGAATAAAATGACATCAAATGATTCTTCCAATTAGTGGTAATACAAAAAAAAAATACATCAATTATTTAATGTTAGTTATAACTCACGACTATATAAATAATCTATGCAATATTTTATAAAATAGTTATTTTTCAAAGTTGTAGTTTTGTTTTTCGGATGTATCCTGTTTCACACGATGAATGATGCTACATTGCGGCCATTGTGTGGCAATAGTACAAACAAGTTTGCATGAGAACCGATGTACACGAAAATGTTTCATACTAAGTGCGTTACTGGATTTCAAATTCGACATTAATTTGATATGATTTATGTATATATGATCATAGACTAATATAGAAGAGTAAAAGAAAACCTTCACTTGTCATATCTTTCTTTTGTCATACGACATATAATTACAGCAATCTTTTTGGATTTTAATTTATGAAAGAACGTTTTCAACTGTGAAATCATTTTGTAGTCACGACTATGCGTATCATGTAAGTCCTAGTGAGCTGTGAGAATACTTTAAGCAATTTCGAACTAACTATTAGCTAATCACTGGCGAAATATTACACTTTTACGGTATTTTTTAACATTATGCTATGGCCTCCCTCAGAAACACCACGAAGAGTGATTTTCGAATTTCGATTTGAAATTTTGGAAAAAGACAGACCTTTATGAAGATAGTTTATTGCGACAGTTTCAGATTTATTTGATTGGTCCTCTTCTGAAATAAGAATATTGAAATGTACTTGTGTATATGAGCAACATATACAACGAGCTTCTACCATAGCCATATCTTAGAATAGGAAAAACAAAATGATCTGAAACTTGCATAATAAACTATTCTTGTTAAGATCTGTCTCTGTACAAAGTTTCAAGTCGAAATTCGAGAATCAGTTTTCTTAGTATTCATCCAGTTAAAATACGTATTTAATACACTTGACAAAAGGAAAATTCTTGGTTTTGAGACATTAAAGAAAACTACTTTCAAAATGATGAATTCATAATACTTTTCTGAGATGTGTTTAGAAATTTGTTTTTGTTTT
Source organism: Rotaria sordida (assembly GCA_905250125.1). Taxonomy (NCBI): domain Eukaryota; kingdom Metazoa; phylum Rotifera; class Eurotatoria; order Philodinida; family Philodinidae; genus Rotaria; species Rotaria sordida. The sequence goes on along the minus strand of CAJNOL010001978.1, from coordinate 42,996 downwards.
TTATATTTGACGAGTGTCAAGTCTTATGGGATGGAAGGAAAAAGTTTCCCTTCCATTCCACTCCACATGGGATGAAATATTTGTCGATTATCACATCCCACATGAGACAGTTCGCCATATCTCATCCCATGGGACGGTTTTTTTTTCGTTCTTTCTCGACCTACGTGGAGGTCAGTCGGTATAGAATTTTAAGAAAATTTATTTTCCTTTAGAAACAATTTGTCTCATTTTGAATAGATATCTTCATTTAATAGAACATCAATAGCATATGAATAGATTGTTTTCATACAATTAATATTTTTTTATTGGAGTACATTTTAATTAAGCTTGTTATTAACTAACGAAAAATCATAAAAATTTCGATTATAGAATGTATAAGTACAGTACAGACTTTAAAGTACATAGAAAAAATTTTTTCTTATCTATCGAAAGAACAGTGATGAATAATTTTCATCGAAATTTTATTATGATGATATCAATTGAAGAATTAAGCACTGATTGTAATATCAATATATGAGAGAAAAAGTTCCTTCAAGGCTTTCTTTATCGTATCATAATGCAACTGCTATACTACTTTTGATATAATCTAACTACAAGATATCCATAGAATTTTGAAAAGAATAAAGAAATTTAAGAAAACATTAATTTATCTTAAAAATCTCATATGCAATATAAAAGTAAACTAGCATGAAAAAAAATATCTGTCTAGTTTTTGAGATAAAATGTGGTAAAATAAAAACAATCAATCGAAATGTGAAAGACGAGTCAAAATTATAAAATTTATAGATCGAATCAGACTCAAGGTTTTAACATCAATAACTGTCCTCTTCACCAATCTTACATTTAAATATTAAAAGAACTAAATAATTTTGTATTGTTAATGAATAACAAAACACTACTATATTTTGTTACTAAATTAATCTTTCGAATTAATTAAAATATCTATTCATCAGATAAACGTACTTAAACTATCAGAAATTAAATTTAAAGGAAATTCGACGTTTACGTTAAGAAGATTATTTTTTTTATTTCTTTTTGTTTGTAACATTTCATTCTACTAATGAATAAATATTGTTTTAATGGCATTTAACATTCCAGTGACAATTTAGTACATTATGTAATAATTACTAACGACATACGATGAATGATAACAAATAAAAGTATTCGTTAATTAATAAGACAACTAATTCGACATGGCTTATCTTTGAATATATGTAAATCGATGATCTTATGAAACTTGTTTGTCGTTGGTTTCTTTTTTTTTTGACTATTTTTTTGCTATTTCGAGGTAACATGTTTTCTTATAAATTATTTTATTTTTCTCAATCATAAAAAATATTCGAATTTTATTATGAATCAACCTTAAAGTATGTATTTATTAGCAATGAATCATTATATTATATCCTGCTTGGTATGTCTATGAAAAAACATTAATAAAGATAGAACGTATTATTCTCGTGTCTGGATGGAAGGAATAATATTATTTAAACATATGTTTACGATAATATAGTCTATTGTTTATATCATAATCCTAATACAGAACAGTATGATTTCTCATGTGACATTATTGTTTTTTTTTCGTATATCTCTACGTATGCACTGACAGAGACTGATTCTTTTGGGTTGACATGACATATCTAAATATGTTGCTAATGATAAATACAGAACAGAAGATAATGCGAAGATTTTGTTCGAGAGAATTGTATAAATTAGATTCGAAATTTTTCTATACAAAAAGAAAATATTTCTTTTTTCTTGTATGATTAAAAATCATCCTATAGTAATTACTATTACTATGAAGAAAAAAAAAAACAAGTAAAATATATATTGCAATAGAATTTGCACTTTGTTTTTAAGTACTACGTTTATTGACATATTGTTTTGTATTTTTCGTATATTATACGATAAGATATATCTGTATGCGTTTCATATTTCAGTGATTATATTATCTTATACTTATTCTTTTTTTATTTTCTCACAAGAGTAAAATAACAACAAGGACATATGATGTTTGTCTGTAAAGAAAAAAAAATTGCAGAATATGTTATTGAAATAAATGATTAAATTTCATTTGTTTTTTTTTTTTGTATTGTATTTTAAAATATAAATTTATTTATTTAATATGTTTTGGAAATGAATATATATATATATATGTTTATTTGTTATTCTTCTAATTATTGTTTCTAGTTGATTAAAAAAAAAAAAAAAAAAACAACGTCAAATGATCTTCTGTATAACTGAATATGACTTGAATCATACAATATATGATAATATAGACAACAAGTCTTCCTTTTATTTCAGTTCGAAAGTCCATTGAATGCACATGTTTAAGACGTGATTCTAATCAATATCAAAGAGCAAGTTTTTCATTATTTTTTTTTCTTCTTCTTCTTATTCTTATTCTTTGTACGTCAACGTATTTGCATCGTTAGTATGGTATTTCATCATCTTTTCTTGTCACAAGTCGAGCGCATGTTCTCTTTTCCATACACCTCTGTTATTGGGGGTGTGTGTTGTGTTCTGTTCTGATAGCAAATGAAGTATGATCCACAGCATGTTTTTTTTTTCGTTCTCCCACATAACATTACTGTGTGATCAACGACTGATACTGTCTTGGATCATGCATAGAACGCGTGATTGTACTTGACTTGCCCCTTTTTGCTTTGTACTTACATAGTTCACATATAATTAAACATAGAATTAGTTGCCTATTGGAATATATATAGAACTAGAAGACATATTCATGATTCAAATATCATCCTGTATTGTAGCAGATGGTTTTGAGACGAATATAAGAGAAAATTTATCAGAAACAACGACAATGATATATTCAGAATTAAAACCAATTGATTTAAATATTATACCAAAAGAAGAAATCGTAAGTGATATTTTAAAAAATTTTAATGATTATCATAGATTTTATTGTAATTTTTTAATCAATAGAATCGTCCTGTTAGTGTACAAGATGCTGAATTATTACTTTCAATAAGTTCTGCACAACCTTCAAAACCAAGAAAACTTCATCCAAAATTTCGACCAGTAAGTAAATTATTTAATTATTTTATTTCATTGAATATATATATATATACACGTATTTTTTTATTTTATTTAGTATGTTAGTGAATCAATTGATACACCTATTTCAACATTATCAAATCGATCAGATTCAATATCATCATCTTTATCTGATGAATATTCATCAGATCCATCATCAACACCATGCGCATCTCCATATTTATCATCAAATGATGATAGTCAAACATCTTTAATTCAAAACAATAATATTAATAATAATAATGATAATAATCACGACTATCATATTCTCTATGTTAATCTCAATGGTGAATATATTCCTGTAGCTAAAACTTCATTTGCCATTCCATCATCAGATTTTCATATACCAACATGCAAATCTACATTAACATTTGATCGAAAAAGAAATCATATCTGTATATATCCTGGTTGTCAAAAATCATATTTTAAATCATCTCATTTAAAAGCTCATGTTCGAATACATACTGGTAAGTTATAATATTAGATTCTTTTTTTTTTTTTTTTTTATTTAAAAGAAAACTAAAAATAGTTGACACAAAAAAAAAAACTAATCATCGTACTGTTAGATTGTAAAATTTTACATAGTACCAAAGAGAAAAGCGAAGATATCATTACATATAAAATTTTTTCTTCATTGAATTGGTAAATTTCAACGTTTTCAACAGGAATATACAAAGTCTATAAACTAAAAATTGGAGTATAAATTTTCTAAAAGGTCATATTTGAAGGTTAAAAAAATTTTAATAGAATAGACAAGATTCATATTCTGTACTTAGCAAAAAAGAAATGTCAAAAGAAAGATTTCATTATATGAAATACGTCCCCCCGAGTCTATTATTTCATATGATTAATTCATCATTGTTCCTTTCGTCAAAAAGTAATTTTAAAGATTACTACAAAGAAAAGAATGTTAATATTTAAATAAGTAGTTAATATTCAATGTGTTAAGAATTAAATCATAATCATAAGAATTAATAAATTAAAAAATAAAAATTATTTATTAACAATTTTTTTTTTGTTATAGGTGAAAAACCATTTTCATGTTCGTGGTCAAATTGTGATAAAACATTTGCACGATCAGATGAATTAAGTCGACATCGACGAACTCATACTGGTGAAAAGAAACATATTTGTCCTGTATGTCAAAAAGCCTTTATGCGTAGTGATCATTTATCGAAACATCAAAAACTTCATACAAGAATCAAGATGACCTGTTGATAAACTTATTAATATTTATGTACAAAATTTATATATATATATACATATTTTTTTTTGATGAATCATCAAATCAGGACATGTTCATCTACAATTTAAGTATCATTTGACTAGTCAAACAATGCATACAATGGACAGATGTGTCGTCTCAGTTATATAAACCTTTTTCTTCTTTTTTTTTTTAATCTTGCTTTGTATTATTATTTACGATACTATCTTTTACCATGGTATGCATAGGATTTTGTAAATGTTATTTTCTTTTTTTGTTTTGTATTCGTGAAACATGAACAATTGCTTTTTGTTTCACATAAACGTTTTTGAAGAAAATTAGTATTGACAGGACAGAATTCGTTTTTTTTTCAATTTTTTAAATGATATACAAAAAAGAAATTATCAGCTGGTTCTGTTTCATCAATCTGATTTAGTAGTTACATTGAGAATATTAACACTTAAAAATATTTTTATCAAAACAAAAATTAATATTTAGTAAGATGCGAAAACATGTATACCTAAATGACAGCCGTATATGTTTTTCTAAAGTCAAGGTGTCTGACAAATAGTTTTCATATGAATAAGACAAATTTCGCAATGTTTATTGCAATATAAAAATAAACAAGAGTGCATATTGAATGAATGGCCAATCAAGTGTAACCGAGAAAAAGAAAAAAAAACAGTGTTATTTTGAAATCATAATACATATATATTCCATGTTAAAAGGTTGTTCACACCGATATATCAACGGTAGATTGCAGAACAACTATCGGTATACCGCAAAGTAAAATATCTGCTAAACATTTGATTATTTAAATATCAAATTATCATTAGTTTAACGAATATGATATTGAACGGTATACTAACAGTTTTTGTTTGATTTGAATTATATGAGATGGATTATTATCAATGAACTTCGTAAGTTTATTATCAATTTTAATCTGTTTTCTTTTTTTGATATTTATTCATTGAAGTAATCATTTGATAAAGAAATACTTTCTCTTAAAATGTCATTTTTATTTGTTTCAAAAGATTAATAATATGTTTATAAGAAAAAAACAAAACTGAAGTTTTTTACCAAAAACAAAGATCGACAAAATAAAACGTTAAAATAGTTTCTTTTTGTTTTTTTTTTTTTGATGATTGTTTTTTATAAACAAAAGTCTAATATAAAATTATTATTAAATACGATCGATTCGAAAACAAAAAAAAAAAAAGAAAAGACAAATCATTCTTTTGATGTCTCCTTGATTCAGGTTTCATGCATGAATGATTATATACATCAATTTTTCTTTTTTGCATTCATGTACATAAAAAATGAATGATAAAATGTATGAGAAGTCAAATTTTTTATTAACTATAATCATTATCGATCATATATCATGAATTTTTATATTTATACTAAGGTGGTAATCAGTAAAATTTTTGTTTTGTTTTAGCAATTGATTGAAACATGGAGAATTCAGCAATTCAATAACCATGTTTTATAAATATAGACATTATCATGTTAGAAATTTTTGATCAATCATCTGGTTTTCAAGGTACTACTTCTGTTTCTGATGCTTGTACTGATAGTTGTATATGAAGTTCTTATTAGAATATTTTAAGATCAATATGGGCAAAAAAATGGATATATTATTTTATTTACAAACATTTGAACAATTATTTTATGTACTCACAAATTCTTAACTTTTTATTTTATACCAACCATATTTTGAAAAATTTATACGATTTTCTCCAAAAGTGCCAAAAAACTTGTATATTTTCTACATCCTTTTTTTTTCCTTTGCATTGTATTTCCGATCTTTTTTTTAAACTTTATAATGAAATAAATCATAACATCTACCTTCATATTTTCTTTTTTTGTTTTTTAAATCTATATAAATCATTAATCATTTTATTCGAATCTTTTTGAAGTTCCAAGGTAAAAGAAAAAAAAAAATTGTATGTTGTCATCAAATAGATATTACAATTATTTAAATTGATCGATCAAATTTTAAATAATTCATTTGAAATATGCAAGAAATCAATAGATTATATCATTTATTTCAAAGAATAATTCTATCTGTTTCTTACGATTTCATTCACGAATAAAAAAAAAAAGAAAATATTTGTTTTTTTTTTGTAGATGATTCTACGAAAGACTATTGAACAATATTTTCTTCATATTTATTTCTATCAACTAAACAATCAATTTGTTCAACAAATTATTTCATAATACATGTCAAATATTCTGAATCTTTTATTGAACATCTTACATTTAAAACAATTGATGATAGATGAGAAATAAAATATGAAAATGATATTTATATACTTATGATTTTAAAAATTTTTCAAAAATATTAAGTTATTATTAATGTAATAAATAATGAAACAATTATTATAACTGATATTTATTGTACAAAATACATAATAAATGTATATTAATTGAAATTAAAAACAAAAATTATTTATTAAATATAATAATCAGAATTAAAATCATTAATTTATATTAATCAACTATCGAAAAAAAAAATATTTAAAAAAATTTTAAATACAAATGTTCGTTTGTATCAGACGTAATTCAGAATATTACAAAAAAATTATACTTATGAAACTGTTATTATGAAAAATAATTCTCATGGATAACGAACATGGATAAATCAAATTTGTTATATATTTTTATGGATGTTTGTTTTAATAGTCTTTTCTTTTCGATATAGATAGATATTGTTTATAGTATTTTAATCGAATTAGTCATAATGTATTTTATATTTGTATATTTCGATAATTTTTCCAAAGTCTTTAATTTTGACATGTTCATCTGCTTTTCTATCCACACTATTACATGGAAACGTTGGTTGCACACAGTACGATAATTTCATTAATGACAATGAAGTCAAACAAACTTTCACATATGTCCTTCCCTATGAAAGTCTATATAAACATTACATTCATTGATTTCTTTTTCTTTAAAACTATCAATAATATTAAATAAATTAACTCTTTCGCAGCGATTCGATTTTCGTAGAAAGAATAAATGGTTGCACTTCGCATCTCATATTTTAATCTCTAAATATGTTTTATCATAAAATGCAGCGTGAAAAGTTCTAGAATCTACATAGTAAATCTTATTTCATATGTGTACATTTTATTTTCAAAAGAAAAAGTACACAATTAAAATAAGTTTGCCTATGGAAATTGTAGACCTTTTCCCGTTGCATCTTATAATAAAACGTGTTTAGAGGTTAAAATATGAAATGCAAAGAGTGCCGCGATTTATTCTAGATCACCCGTTGGCTTTAAAATATAGTATGATCCACCGGTGGGTCACATTACCATAAAAGAGTTAAAAGTATTTCAGACGTGCCAAAAACTATCGATCACGACCAGAATTTTGTGTCTATTTTTATTTACCCTATAAGTTCTGTTTTCGAAAATGATAAAAATTATCGAAATAGGTCGTTTTGCAGAGCAGATACTTCTCTACAAAATATGATATTGAACTAAGTTGTAGCTTTTATCTAAGTATCTTTTTTTCAGAAGCGCTTCTTTCAACGTACAACGGTTATTGATTTTTCAAAAATGAGTATTTAGAAAAAATGAAAAAAGCTTCAAATAGAACATTTTGTAGGATAGATTTTTATCTACAAGCTAATATATAAATAAAGATTTTAACTGTTAGTTTTCGAATCGCAACAGTAAGAACACAAAAAATTTTTTCGTCCAAATTATCTTTTTTTTTGGCACATATTTCTTTCTCATGCAATCAGACGGTAGTTCATATACGATCTGTGGAGAAGATCTAAATTCCTATCCCTATATTTCATAAAAAAAAAACATTCAACCATAATACAAACATAAATATATTTCGACTCTATTGTCCATCAATCTTTCATAATATTATTGTATTCCATTGACCTTTGTTGTTAGAAAAAAATAAATAATTTACTAATAACTCTTTTAGAGTTTGTTTTTTTTACATACAAATATGGAAGAAACAAAAAATAACATGAGATAAGCTATAAGATATTGTTACTTATCATCAAATACAAAAAAAAAAAAAAATAATAATAAATAAATCAATTGATTGTTTTTTTTTTTTGAGAAAATACAGATTTTTTTTTTCACACGGTTAATTATCAAATGATTCGATAAAAAGAAAAGAGAATAATTATATTTCATTATCATTAAAAATAGCTTTTCGTATAACGGTTAAATAATATTCATATGTACTATTTATAATTCCCCATGATATAAGACTTCGTAGAAAATTCCATTTAGCACCAATATAAAATTCTTTTAATGAATTTCCACGTTGTTTATAAACTTTAAGAAAAATATTTATTGAACTATCATATCTATCATTAAGTTTAGATTGTTGAATATTTTTTAAAACATTTATTGGATAAATAAATGTTGATAAACATGCACCTAATAAACCACCAGTTAAAAAATCATATATTGTATGTTGAAAATTTGATGATGTTTTTGGTAAAATATCTTTAAGTGGTTTTCGACAAGTAAAAAATATCATATTTGATAGACTATTACGTATTAATATAAATGTTACACCACGATAATATTCTATAATACCATAATGTTGATATATTAATATAAATGCATGATTAATATTACGTATTAAATGATTATATTTTGGTGTTTGTAATAAAACTTGTGTACGTTCTAATGGTGTAAGTATAGCTTCTGTACTACCAGCAAGTGCAGATGCAAGTGGTTGATAATACCAATGATCATTTTTTGAAAATGATTGAAATATATGTAAATAATGTGAATTTGTACCAAACATAATACTTAATGAAAGTGTTTTTTGTACTAATGGTAATGGTATACCACGATATAAAATATTTAAACCTTCATTTTTTAATTGTTGATAAGCATCAATTGTTTTTAAACGAAAAATTTGTTGTCGAAATATTAATTTATTAATTGGATATGTTAAAATAATATTTGTTGCTGATGCAAGAAAGCCGGATATATATTCAGGTGTATGATGTTTAAATTTATATGATATTTGACTTGAACTAGACGTCATAGAAATATAATATACAAATGTGAATTTTATTATTCATGATACTTATTTACAATCATCTATAAGAAAAAATAAAATAATTTTGTTTTTTTGTTCTATTTAAATAATAAAAAAACATATAAGACGATTTATAAATACATGACACAAACAAAAAAAAGATTAACATTCAATTTGTTGTTTTGAACTTATATTGAACCTAAGGTGGTGGAAAAAAGTTTAGAAACAACGATGTTTTTGGTTCTTTTCATAATTTTAAGCACGTAGCTTCAATCCAAATAGTGATTTTAATAGCCAATGGAGTTTTCTATTCAATACAGTTTATAGCGAGATTTTACAGATGAACAATAATGGTAAGACTCTTAAAAAAGACTTCGCCATAACTATTTTTGAACGATGGCATCTTAAAGAGCACAAAATTCTGAGCAAAATGAGGGGTCACCAAGTTTTCTATGAACTCCTCAGTAAAAAGTTACAAGCATCACAAAAATCATGGCAAAACGAAATTTTTTTTAAAAATCGACTAAAAACGTCTTTTTCATGATTTTTGTGATGCTTGTAACTTTTTATGAGAAGTTTGTAGAAAACTCGGCGACCCCTCATTTTGCTCAGAATTTTGTATTCTTTAAGATGGCATCGTTCAAAAATAGTTATGGCAAAGTCTTCTAGAACCTGAAAAATAACGTGTTCAGTTTTTTAGGAATCTTACCATCATTTTTCATCTGTAAAATCTCGCTATAAAGTGTATTGGATAGAGAGCTACATTGGCTATTAAAATCACTATTTGTATTGGAACTATGTGCTTAACATTATGAAAAAAAAACGAAAAATATCGTTGTTTCTAAACTTTTTTCCATCACTTTACAAGGAAGTATCGGTAAGACTAGAAAAAACTAAAAAGAGTTCGCGTCCATAGGTTTCTACACGCGAATTATAATCGTTTTATTGAATTAAGTATTTACTAGAAAGCCAAGTAACAGAATTTCGAACTTCAATTTCATCCATAGATAGATCTAATGACTCTTGGGAATATCGTGAAAGTTTCAGCTGACAAGGAAAGATTCCCAATTGATCCACGCTGCTTTTAACGATATTTTGTCGATATGTTAGGGACAATATTCTAAGAGGATTTATGCCGATGAGCCTTCCTTTGATGACTATGACTATTTTACTGATTTAAGGTATATAGAGAAAAATTGAAGAACGGAATTTCAATCTGAAATTTTGCTTATATGTAGCTCTTGTGGTCATTAGAACACTTGAAAAGTTTCAGCGGAAAAAATGTTTCCTTTTGGAGATATTCAATTTTTAAAGAAAGTCAGTCTTTCAGGACTTTATAGATTATTTCAGATTGAAATTTCGTTGTTCAATTTTTCCCTATATACCTTGAATCAGTAAAATGGTCATAATCTTCGAAGGAAGGCTCATGGGCGTAAACCCTCTTAGAATAATGTTCCCAACATATCGACAAAATATCATTAAAAACAACGTGGATCATTTGGAGATCTTTTCTCGTCAGCTGAAATTTTCACGATATTCTTAGGGTCGTTAGACCTATCTTTGAACTGAATTTCAAGTCAAAATTCCATTATTGAATTTTCTAGTGAACATCTAAAAATAAGTTGAAAATTCAGTAAAACGGTCATAATGCAGCTTCAGAGGTTCATGGGTACTACCTCGTTTAAGATTTTTCTACTCTTACGGAAACTTTTTTATGGGTCTAATATGAATTCAAATGGTGGATTACAGTTAGGATAGTTTGGTCACCTGTGGAACTAAAAAAATTCGAAAAAGGTTCGAGTCCAACCACCCACAGTTATGCATGTTTTCGACCTCTGGATTAATTTTTCGTGAAAAGTACAGTAACAAGATTTTCAACAGAAATTTTACCTATAGATAGGTCTTATCGTAACTAGACTATTCTAAAAATATATATTCTTCTTGAGATATCGAATATTCAATAAATGCTTATACAGCTGTTTGCAAATATAGGCATGCATTTTCTCATGTCATTTTTTTGACGATGATTATTCGCCGTCAGCTGGACAAAGAAATTATTTAATGAAAATTTAGTCGCTTTTGTTTTCTATATATAAAATTTAAGATATATCATTCTCTTCTTTTTCAAAATAATTTTTATCTATTCATAATATATTGTCAAAAGAAAGCCGTAAGAAATCAACTAGTAGTACTTTGAAATGTTAAACAAAGATTTCCATGAGAACGTTCTATTCATAATATCAATCGATACATTCAATTAAATATTTCCAACATAATTGACCAATTAGCTTAACAGTCTGCATCTAAATTATACAGAAAATAATTAGTTAGAAGTTTTTAATAAAAATGTTCATATTAGTATGTCGTAACATATAGTACGTTGGCCTATGAAAGAGTGATAGTTGTGTTTTTTAAATTATTTCTTTCAAAGGTCAATGAATAAAATTTTTAATTATGGTACCATATCTATGAACTGTGCAGCGTCTGTCGGGATCCTAGCGAAAGACTTGTTGAAACAAAGACGCACCCGACGTTACTTGAGACACTCAGTATTTTAAGAAAACCTTTCGCTAGACTTTATTCATAAAGTAAACTTGAAAAAAGAAATTTTATGAATTACATATTTAAATTCAGTATTTGTTTTATTATTTGAATTCTGTGATGATTTTATAAATTTATTATTGTAAATTTTCAATTGAGACTTTCCTTGAACAAACTAAGTCTTTTTTTTTTAAACTAAGAATTCGATATTTTATATTTTTCTTTTCAAATACTTAATAAGAAAAAAAAAACGACACAGAAATTTTCGATTTATATTCATTATAAACTTTCAACAAGAAGAATTATTTGATCGATTAAACATGAACAAGTGTATTTTTATCTTGTCAGGCATATTGTCTCTCATCATTCTCCTTTAACTTTCTTACACAGCTGACATTTATCCCATTGGTAAAACGAGTATCTTGCTGTAGACAATCACACACACACATATATATATATATATAACATTCGTAAAACATTCAACGATCGTTTGTGTTCAATTAGGAAAAAAAAAAGAAAATATAAACAATACATTTCTTTTTCTTTTTTTATTGAGACGTGATACTCGACAGAAAAGACATCTTCGGTCGACTGACTTTCTGTCATCGTCTCTCTTAACTAGTATTAAGCAGAACGAAAACTTGTGGTGGGTGTGTGTGTGTTTATATGTGTACATGTGTATATCTTATCTTCCTTCTTTATTCGTTCATGACTCCTCCTTCGACGTTCGAACGGAAGAAGTAAGATGAATGTATGTATGTAAGCTGCATACTACTGTCATCATTATTATCATATGGTTTGTGTGACGCATCAAGGGGTCAACTATCAAGCAAGACAAGAACTAAACTAAACAATGAATAACTGTTCGTTAAATATTATTGAATATAGTCAACTTGTTTCAGTACAAAAACGTCATACAAATACATATACATTTGTATTATTGAATGCTCGTATTTGTCATCTTTTAACAGTTTCACAATGTGAAATTTTATATGCACCATCATTATTAAATATTAATAATATTTCAACAACAATTGATCCATTAGATAGTTTTTTTCGTCGTTATATTGAAACAATGAATCATAATGAATGTGAAAAATATTCAAATGAAGTACGACGAAAATTTATTTTATTTATTATTGGAATTATTTTATCTGTTCTTGTTATTCTATTAAATACAATTGTAACATTAACTATATTAAATTCAACAAAATTACGTTCATTAATAACAAATATCTTTTTATTAAATTTATCTATAGCTGATTTTTTAAGTGGTTGTTCATTTCTTTATCCATGTGTTATGAATATTCTTGTTGAATATGCTGTTGTTAATTATAATTCTATATTATTCACACGTTTAAATTTAATACGAAATAATTATTATATTTGTTTAATAGCATATGCTTTTATTATGTCTGGTATGTTAATGTCTGTATCAATTTTATTATCAATATCAATTGATAAATATATTTATATATTTAAACCATATTCATATCAAAAAACCATAACAAAACGTCGTTGTTTATTATGGATATCAAGTTTATGGTTAATTTCAATTTTTATCGGTCTTTTACCATTACTTGGTTGGAATAAAATGAAACGTTGTTCATCATCAAAACAAGGTTTATGTTCAAGTAATACTTGTCTTATTGATCGAGTATTTACAACAAGTTATTGTTCTTTATTTGCAACAATAAGTCTACTTGCTGCTATTGTCATATTATATGTATATGTTCGAATATTTTTTATTGCAAGAGATCATTTAATGAGAATTGAACGTTTAAGATCTGAATGTTCATCATATGAACAACCATCAACACCAGCAACAACAATTACATTACTTACACCAAATAAAATAAGTGATGAAAAAGATTTACAACGATGTTTTTCATTATCATGTTCAATTATACGTAAGAATTATTAATTATGATTATATAAAATAGACTAAAAAAAAACAACAACAACAAAGACTTATTTCTATTTTAGAACGTTCCCAGGATGGTCGAGAACGAACAGGTCTTTTTCGTGTAAATATTCGTCGTAGTTTACGTGCACTTCGTACATTACTTGTACTTCTCGTTGGATTTTATCTTTGTTGGTTACCTTTATTAATCTATTTATTAAGTCATACATGGATGGATTTTAAAAATAATTTAATTATTCATGTACTTATACTTATAGCTAATGTTAATTCATTAGTTAATCCAATTGTTTATGCATATCGTTCAAAACAATTTCGTATTGAATTATGGAATGGAACAATTGGAAAATGTTGTATTAATCATCAATATCGTCCTCATCCATCACCAGCAGCAACAGTTGCTGCTGCTATAGCATGTAAAAGAGTTCATCTTTTACCATCGATTAAATCGGCTATTTGATTTTTTCAAAAAAGAAAAAAAAAAAAACTTTTTTTAGTTAATAGTGAAAAAGAAAAACGAAATGTTTTTTTTTTTGTTTTGTTTTTTATTCAGATGAAGAAAAAAAAAGAAAATCGAATTTGTGAGGATATAAAAGAAAAACTTAACAATTGATGTGTTTGTTTTAGAATGTATATGTATGTAGAGATGTTCTTTTTTTTTTTGTTTTGAAGAAAACACTTATTGAAGGAATATACACAGGTATCGAGATTTATGAGGCAACATTCCCAACTATCGAATCACTCGAGTCTATTGCCATTTGATCGGTCATAAAGAGTAGTAAAAATGTCTCGTTGGATTTGGTTTTATGATCTTCACTTGTTGAGTTATTGATATTTTATTCAAATATTGTCCTATGTACATAGAATCGATGCGAACTTGAATGATTGAATTTCGAGCTGTAATTTCATTCATGAATAGATTTTATAGCAAGTAGAAATAGACCAAAATTTGAGCGAAAATAAACGCATTCTTATTAAGATACACACATTTTAAAGGAACGTCTATTTTGAGCTATGTTTTATAAGAAGGACGTTTCTATCAAAAAGCTGATATCTCCATATGGATATGTTAGTCTTAGCTGAAATTTTGAGATGTTTCTAACATCTATGGATAATCAACAATCCTATGATCATAATTCAATAAGCGAAGATTCGAAAACCAAATCAAAAAAGACTTTTTCACTACTCATCATGACAGATCGAATTGCAATAGTGTCAAACGAAACTCTATTGAACAATTGAGAACATTCTTTCATTAGTACATCTTATAGATCTTAATAAACCATGTCAATCATAAGAAGAATTGATTTATATTCATCGTTCGTTTAAACTTTCATAAATCAAGTTATATTTACAATTGTTTTGTAGATAAAATAGATAATAATCTTATTCATAAAACACAAGAATATAATTCTAAAATGTCGTTCAATATAGGTTAAGTTTCGATTGTCATGTAAATACGATTTCTCGTTATATAATATCGACATATATATAAAAGAAAGATAAAATATCCGATATTTCAAACATTCTCAAGAAGATTCATCGACTATTGGTATTAGCACATCTGTAATAATATACAAAAGGCAATATTGAAAGAACGATAAATACTTTTGAATATTTAGTTTAATCTTACAGATAACAAAACTAATGAAAAACATTACTTACGAAACTTGATTTAATCATAGTAAAGAAAAGAAAAATATTTGCAAGTTTTCTAAATCAATAAAATATATTGTTGTATGCCAAAAGGATGAATAATTTGAAATTCGATCATTTGAAAACAAAAAGAAATTTTGAATATTTTTCATTTAACTAAAAAAAAAACAACAAAATAATATGATATACAAAAGAAAAAAAAAACAATATACTTACTAAATGTAAATAATTTCACGTATGTCTTGATTAACAATTTGTTTTTTTCGTCTGTACATTAAATAACTTAATAATTCAAATAAACCATAGGGAATCTATTTGAAAAGGTCTTATAACTATAATGTTTCTTTGTTCATAATTTTATAATTCAATCAATGCAATAATTCTTTTTTTGGAATATTATTAGTAGATCAAAGTCAAAAAAAAAAAAGCGAATCTAATATAAAAAAAATTCTCATGAAATAGTCATTTCTATGTAAATTTTAACATTTAAAAAAAAAAAGTTGTTGAAAATGAATGTTTTTATTTTTTGTAATGAATAAAACAGAAGTTTAAGTATATGATTAATTTTTCAAGTGCAAAGTTTCTAACATATATCTCGTGCCTATGGACCAAGTAACTATTTGTACTTTGTTCTAAAGATCAAAGTGACACAGAAAAGAGTACTAACCAATAAAAAGCAAAGATAAAGCTATTACCATTTGCATACTGTTATGGTATATATGTTTCTTTGCAAAAAAAAAAAAAAAGAACAATATGGAAAAATGATATACAGATAATATATATTCATTTGATTAGATTAGGCAAAAATGTTAACAAGAATATATTTTTGAATTTTTTTTTTGAACGGTAATAGCTACAACTAATCGAAGAAAAGATTTGAGTAGCTCAAGTAATTTTCTATCAGAAGAGTTATTTTTTAAATTTCTATTAAAAATTTGGGTATAGAAAGTCTAAAAAACAGCAATTTTCTTGATACGATCAAAAACATTTTTCGAATAAGTTCATGTGATAGAGGAAATAATTCTGAACAGAATAAGAAGTTCCTAAGCTTTTCACGACTTATCTTCATCAAATTTCGATAAATTTTTTGTGTTTCGCATTTTGATGCCTTTCATAGAATGAATGCTCTATCATATGAACTTATTTACAAAACACTTTTGATCGTATCTATAAAACTAATTCTTAGTTTTTTCATAGATTTTCTTTCTAAAACCTTTAATAGAAATTTAAAAAGTAGTTCTTCTAATAGGACATTGTTTCAACTACTCAAATCTTTTTATCTATTTGTCATAGCTAGTACGATTTCGAAAAATAATTCAAAAATATATTATTGTTAAACTTTTTGCCTCCATTTTATATTAGAGATTAAAAATTAAAAGAATAAAATGAAATTAATTAGTATTGATCTTATTTGTACATGTTGATACATTTATCGCAAGACTATGAATTTAATTCAATTGAAATTTCTAATTTTATACGTCCGAAAAAAAAAACTAATGATGGGAATATTTATAAGAAACAAGATTGAAAATCTAAAATAAAAGAAAAATTTCAATGATAAAATATGATAAGAATAAATATTTCATTACTTCAATATCAGTAAAATTGCTTTTTCTACTTTACAGAGAACGATTCTAGTACTTCATTTTTTTTCTCAGTTATGTCTAGGACACTGTGCTCTTTCAAAATTGCAAGTACCTTGGGTAAAAACGAAAATTTGAATTATTATTATTGGGGTATTTAAAATCCAACAAAACGAAATGATTGATTCTGATCAAAGAAATGTGTGACATCTATCTGTCGAAATATTTTATTATTCTTACCAATAGTTAAAATGATAAATAAGAAAAAGAATTTATTTGTTATAGAAACCATTATTACAAAGGTGATGAGATGAATCGTACAGTTCTGCTCGATATACCTCTGCTTTTTGATGAGTTAAATATATCCACAAACTAACTGAAGAATATGATTAACATACAGAAATACTTAGTGTCTGAAAACCTAATTTATGTACTCTCTAAATGAAAACTATGTTCATAAAAGACTAACTAGTTCATTACTACGACGAACAAATGTTATTTATTGTGATTGATACAGAGTCTATGAGTGAATGCCGATTTGGATCTTCTATTAATCTGCATGTCCGCATCTAGTATGGATTATCTGTCATGTTCAACCATTGAGTATTAGTATAAAATTACGTCGTCATCATCATCATAGTAGTTTTATAATTAGTTAAATTTATTTTGATTAACACAGATTTGTTATCATTTTATTCGATTTAGTTTAGATTAATATTTCTTTGAAATGAACTTCGTATTTTAACCATACTAATAAATAATCAGATATTTTCATCATTGTTTTGTATCTATTAATTTAATTGATAATGTCAAGTTGAAGTAAGAGAGGAAAATATGGCCGTGCCTCGAGCAGCGGAGGATGTATGGAGGAGATAACCTCCCCTTTAATCTCAGAATAGTTTCGCTTTTCTTCCGTGAAGTTTCAGCATTTTATATTTTTTCTGTTCGTATTAGTCAACTTTGGCAAAAACCTTCCAATCAGTCTCCTGACTCATCGATCTCCTTCCCAATCCTGTCAACCTCGGCATGTCCCTATGACAACATTTTACCCTCATATATTCATATGACAACAGATAAACACATAAGAGCGTATACATTAATCGAGCTTTCCATATTATTATTGTCGAGATATTTCAACACTTACTTGAATTATTGAAAGTAAGATTTTTCTTTTATACTTGTGTAAAATGCTATTACTTTAATAATAAATTTGTAAGAATAGTTATTTTGGATGATTAAAAATAAAATTTCTCAGCATAAGTTACTATCATTTTTAGATAATATAAACATGTAATTTCAACTTCGGATATGAGTGACATCTATTGAAATCAATATCTTTGGTTTATTGAAAAGATCTATTATTATTTTTTGTTTATTTTCTGATTCGATCATATAACTTATAGTAGATCTACATCCACATCGTCCATAATTCATTTAGTGAATAATAATAATAATAATAATAATACTTTTATTTTTCCATATTTGATTTTTCATTCATGAGTGGCAACGAATATGAAAATAGTGATGTAACAGGTATATTTTCAAAAGAAAAAAACAAATGAAATTTTTTTTTATTTTTTTTCTTATTATTCATTTGTATAGATGATGATGATGATGATTGCTATGATACATATTATGATGATACAGATCCATTTCAAGATGATAATAATAATAATTATACAACAAATATTAATACGAATGATCCAGAACAGTTTGAATATAAAACTAGTACATTAAATGAAGTTCAAACACGTTTTGAACCATCAACATTTTCATCTTCATATATTCATACATCATCTATACCTGATATATGTTCAATTTGTTTTAAAAATCAAACGAATTTTGAATCATTAGTATGTAATCATGCTTTTTGTCATGATTGTTGGACACAATATATAGATACAAAATTTCAATATCAAAATTGTATAAGTAAGTTGCATATATTGTTTTTTTTGAAATATATTTACTTTATTATTTATATAGATTATGAGTGTATGAAATGTGATAAACGCATACCACACAAGTATTAGAAAAGAAAATTAATTCTTTTTAATTATTTATAAATTTTATTGTATTTTAGTTTTGTTTTACAACATTTATCGTCAGATAGCCGAAAAGAATTGTATAAAAAATTAGTTGTTAAAGCAATGATTCAAGTAGAAAAAAAAAAATATTTAAAAAATTTTATTTCAAAAAAAAAAAAAATTCATTTAGAATAATCCACAAATGACATTATGTTCTGGAACGTGTGATCGAGTATTTGAAGCAATAGATAAACCAATACCAGGAAGAGTTGAATGTGAATTATGTAACTTAAAATTTTGGTAAAAAGAAAATCCTCTTGTTTTTTTCTTTCAATATACAAGAAAATTTAATTAAATATTTCATTTTTAGTTTTCAATGCTCATTAAGTTATCATGCACCGGCTAGTTGTGATATTATGAGAAATTGGTTTAAAAAATGTCGAGATGTAAATTGCTTATTTCTTCTATTATATGAGATTTATTTTTTTTTTCTTTTATTAAGGATTCGGAAACAGCAAATTATATTTCAGCTAATACAAAAGATTGTCCAAAATGTAAAGTGTGTATTGAAAAAAATGGAGGTAAGATTTTCTTGATAAATTCATTGAATTTTTTTTTTGTTTTTGTCTTCATTATTTTTATTTTAGGCTGTAATCATATGGTAAACAAATAAAAACATATATTTTGATTAAAATATTAGAGATATTTATTTTTTTTTCAGTCATGTTTTTCGTGTAATCATCATTTTTGTTGGATGTGTCTTGGAGGTGAGAAATATTTTTGTTTTTGAATTAATTATATGTTTTTTTTTTCTTTTTTCTAGATTGGAAAACTCATGAGAATAATTATTATGAATGTTCAAAATATCGTGGACAACCACAATCACAATTAGAAACAATACAAAGTCGTGCACGTGAAGCACTTAAAAAATATTTACATTATTTTGAAAGAGTTAGAAGAAGTTTTTTTTTTTTTTTTAATGTTTTGTATTATTTCTATAATATTTATAGTGGGATAATCATCAACGAAGTTTAAAATTAGAAGAACAAACAAGAGCAAAATTATTAGAAAAAATTGAACAAAATATCAATGCACAAAATGGAACTTATATTGATTGGCAATATCTAGAAAAAGCAGCAGATTCATTAGCAAAAGTAAGTTCTTTCTTTTTATTAAATTATATTTATTATTAATCAAAATTGAAATTTTAAAAATACATTTTTTTTTTGTTGTTGGTTATTCTCCAAGGAAAAAAATCTCATTAAAAAATAGTAGATGAAGAAGCATTTACATATAATCTAAACTATTTAGTTATGTAAACAATAATTCAATATGACCAAATGATGTTCTTAATCTAGTCTAATAAGTGTCATTGAGGCATATATAAAAAAGCGAAGTTCGATTTCATGTGATGTATGCATAACATTAATATCCAATTTTTATGATTAGTTCTTATATTCAGAATCTATATATATAATGTTCAGTGTCTCTATGCCCAGGTCAAAGGTCAAATAAGGCTATAAGTGTTGGTATATTGGGATACCCATATGTCCTCAAGGACTATTATATGAAGGTATCCTTGGGTCCTCAAGTCCTATTGTATAGAGGTACCCTTAGGTCCTCTAGTCCTATTATATGGAGATATCCATAGGCCCTCACGAGCTGTTATATGAGGGTACCCATAGGTCTTCAAGGGATATAAGGGGATAAGTGGCTAAGGCTACAGGGACATAAGGGATAAAATTAAAAGAGTATAAGAAGATAAGGGTATAGTGGATAAGTAGATGAGGTTGCATGGAATAAGACTATAAGAAGTAATAATACAAGAGTATAAGGCTACGAGGTCTTACTCTATATATAATGCGAACTGTCTGATTGTCTATTACCGAATTCAGGTTAAAGGGCAGGTGTGAAACTTTACAAGAAAAAAAGCATCCATGCAGTATGCACAGGCTCTCGCTAGTATTTAAATATTGTTTAGAAAAAGAAAAAGAATAATATTGTAAATTTTTATTTTCTAGGCACGTTATACATTGATGTACACATATCCTTATGCATATTATCAAGAAGATACTGTTGATAGGAACCTTGTAAGTTTATTAATTAAAAACTTCAATATATAGAATTTTCTATTTTTTTTTTATTGCAAAAATATTAGTTTGAAAATATTCAAGCTCAACTTGAAGTTGAAATTGAAAATCTCTCATATCAAATCGAACGTTCCACAACACATAATCGAGGAGTAAATTTAATTCATTTTTATATGAAAAAATTTTTGTTTTTTTTTATTATAAATTATTTAGGATATTGAAAATCAACGACATATTGTTGAACGACGTCGACAAACATTATTACTCAAATATTTTCCTAAATCAAACTCTTAGTTAAAATCTTTTCTCTTTTTTTTTTGTGTTTGTTTCATTTTTTTTTTTAATGTACGCAATAGCAATCTCTAAACATTGTATATAAATTTTCTTTCTTGTATTACTTTATAAAGAAACGAGAAACAAAAAAAATAATAAAACGTTCAAAAATGTGTTTTATCGGTTTGTTTTAGATGAATACTGTTAGTAAAATCTAATTGAAGAAAATAAAAAAAACAAGAATGGATCGAGAACCTTGGTAAGATTAAATTTTAAAATTTTAAAAGTTTTTGTTTTTTATTAAAAATAATAGTCCGTGGCGTATTGTCGATGATTGTGGTGGTGCATTTGCTCTAGGAGCAATTGGTGGTACACTTTTTCATTCAATTAAAGGATTTCGTCATGCTCCGAGTGTAAAAAAAAATTTTAATTTACAAAGAAATTCAAAATGATGTATTTGATTTTCTAGGGTCAATATCGACGTTTATTAGGTAGTTTACATGCAGTTAAACAACGAGCACCTCGTGTTGGAGGTAATTTTTTATCATATGAAATAATTTTGTATTTTCATGTTTGATTATTTTTCTTGTTTGTAGCATCATTTGGTGCATGGGGATGCATATTTTCATTGGCTGATTGTAGTTTTGTTTATCTAAGAAAGAAAGAAGATCCATGGAATTCAATTATGAGTGGTGCATTAACTGGTGCAGTTTTACAAGCTCGACGTAAATTGGATTTTTTTTGTTTTCAATTTATAAATTACTTGAAAAAGACAAGATTATTTTGTATATTTTGTAGAGGGACCTGGTGCTATGGTAGCTTCAGCTATGATTGGTGGATTTATTCTTGCCATGATTGAAGGAACAGGTATATTGATGAATCGATATAGTCAAATGCTTATGCCACAGCCTGGACAAGAAGGTAAAGATATTTATTTTTCATAAAAAAATTACAGAAGATTTTCTCTTTATTTAGAACCTCCACCTGATATCGATAAAGGCAAAATCGATCTTTCGATGTCACCGATATTCAGTTCATCTCCTGGACAATCTACCTCAAGTAATTATTCGTGAAATGGATATTGTTTTGTTGTTTTTCCCGATCCTGGTTAAGAATGTCATTGTAAAACAACAGAAAAATTGGTTTCTCTTTTTGGTCCTTTTTTTCTGTATACAAAAAAAATCTTGTCCAACATGTTTTTATTAGTGTTTTTTTTTTTTTGTACGAAAGAAAAAGAAAGTTAAAACAAGCAAAAATAAATTTTTGATATTAATCAAGAATAATTCCTTTGTCGATTAAATATCTGTTACGTTTTACTACAAAAATCATCAATTTTAGTTTGAAATATCAGAGGAAATTGATGGAAAAAAGTTTAGAAACAATAATTTTTTTGGTTTTTTTCATAATGTTAAGCATGTAACTCCAATCCAAATAGTGATTTTAATAGCCATTGGAGTTTTCAAGCCAATACACTTTATAACAAAGATTTCACAGATGAACAATGATGGAAAGAATTCTAAAAATCCGAACACGGTATTTTTCAGATTCTAGAAGATTTTACTAAAGCTATTTTTAAACAGTGCCATCTTAAAGAGCACAAAATTCTGAGCAAAATGAGAGGTCGCCGAGTTTTCTACGAACTCCTCATAAAAACTTACAAGCATCACAAAAATTATGAAAGGAGCGTTTTTAGTCGATTTTTAAAAAAATTTCGTTTTTTCATGATTTTTGTAACTTTTTACGAGAAGTTCGTAGGAAACTTGGTAACCCCTCACTTTGCTCAGAAGTTTGTGCTCTTTAAGATGACACCGTTCAAAAATAGCGCTGGCAAAGCCTTCTAGAACTTGAAAAATACCGTGTTCGGTTTTTGAGGAGCTTTGCCATCATTGTTCATCTGTGAAAGCTTACTATAAAGTGTATTGGATAGAAAACTTCATTGGGTATTAAAATCACTATTTGGATTGGAGCTACATGATTAAAATTATGAAAAAAACCAAAAAAACTCGTTGTTTCTAAACTTTTTTCCATCACTCTATTTTAGAAATATCGAAAATATATTTAAGAAAATTAAATATTTTAATGAAATCAGAAAATTTACTTGATAATTATTCGATTAAATTTATTAATCATGATTTGTATTTATGATGGTAGAAATTTCATTGTTTAGAATATATTTTATTTTATTGTATATAGTAGAAACTACTTTGAAATAAACAAAAGAATTAATTGATTTTTATAAAACTAAAATTCTAAAGTCTAATTTTCAAACAATTCGATTCTCTATCCAATCATAATAAAGTCACAATATTTGTTCATGCCTCATCAAATAATTATGTTTTTCATAATAACAATCTTAGATTATCTTATTATTTATCACGTTCACGGTTAAAAATTAATACTTTAAGATTAGAATATTCTTCTTAACAAATCAAACACATTACCATTTATTGTAACATCAATCTTAAGAACTTCATATTACTTAAAAAGTGTTGAAGTACATAATTTTTGCACATTGTTGAATATTATAATAAATATCATCTTGAATAAAGAAATTTTGAATTGATTTATTTTTAATAAAAGTATCACTAACTGTTGTTGTAAAATTTTATGGTTTGAAGTCGAAGTGCACACGATCAAGTAATGTTGTGTCAATATGATAAAAATTCGGATTCAAAAAGATAAATATAGACTCTCATTAACTGATCTAGTGTTGCGCAAACTATTCTAATTTCCTCTAATGCATGACTGAAGTTAAGATAACGAAACGAACTGGAAAGCAAGACATATCTTGTTTTTCATCACTAGGATAAAAGTTGAGTCTATGTACATAATTTAATCATCAATAATTTGTTTTATCAGACCAAATGGATTTTGAATAAAACGTATTAATGTGATCAAAATTGTCAAAAACATATGATAACGTATAAAGCAGCGCACCTTGATTATCGACACCATCGAGATTTTGTGGATGGCAATTATATTGAACAAACCATTGATGTTTGAAATGTATCGACTAATTCAGCATTAAATTCTTTTACATTCTCATCAATCTCTAAGAAACATGACATATGAAGATAAAACGTTTTTAATTTTGATAAATAATTACAAATCAATTCTTTCTACATATATCCATTGATATTTATATTAATCACTTGAATTTACTGTTAATGATAATAGACGGATTATTAACAGATCATCAATAATATCGATTTCATTACTAAAATTTTCAGAAAAGAATCATTGAATTTTATTCATTTTCTCATTCGTTGTGCTATTGTTCAACAAGTAATACTCGTCGCTCCGACTCGCTTAATGCTCGACTGAACTGTAAAGACTATATTTATATATCACTTTACTCTATTCAGACTATTTTTGAGAATATCAAATGTCTATAATGACGCCGTTGTTATCGAGTTCTTCGTGAAACAAGGCTGTTTAGTAGCTAACGTCGCAAAATCATTTCTTGTGCATCAACGAGTTTAAAAGTGTCTTGAATTGTTTTTCCATTTATAAAAATCTAGACACATGTCGGAATAAGACTGTTCCACGATACTTACATTTGCATTTGGTCTTGAGTCTGATGCACTTAGATTCAGTACTTTTCGTCAAAAACACCATATCGACAATAAAAATTTCGCAAACTAATCACGGACTCTGATTACTTTTGGTCAAACTTTATAAGAAAATTCTTATAGATGGGTTAGCACATGACCGTAAACAAACTCATTTTATTTCATATGACACTCTTTACAATCGAGGGAACATTACTGTAGATATGACTTAGGATTTGTCATGGCGTTTGTTGTTGAAGGCGGCTATTTTGAAAAAAAATCTATTTATAGACCAATTTGAGTTTCTACTGATGAAATTTATAATTATTTCTCGTTTATAATAATAAAAATCATTTGTCTTTCGAATATATGTATCTCTTCGATTCATTGTATGTAGACAAGGGAATGATCTGTGGTCTGGTGAATCGAAGTCAAAATGCACTTTGACACACAATTTTGATTGGATAAATTTTTTATAGAAAGTCCGTTGAGTTTATCTATTTATTAATCTGAAAATCGTTTTAGATAAAACGCAACTTCTTCTTAGAAAAATGCGAAATTCGAGAAAGTTGT
Organism: Rotaria sordida; assembly: GCA_905250125.1. Lineage (NCBI taxonomy): Eukaryota > Metazoa > Rotifera > Eurotatoria > Philodinida > Philodinidae > Rotaria > Rotaria sordida. The sequence continues at coordinate 17,495 of CAJNOL010001978.1, read as the reverse complement.
GGCGTCCTCTATTAAAATATTTTGTACTTTTCTCAGAAACAGTTACTTTTCATCCAAAACAATTTTCAGATTGATAAAAAGAAAAACTCAACAGACTTTCTGTAAAAAATTTATCCAATCAAAATTGTATGTATATCAAAGTGCATTTTGACTTCGTTTCACTAGACCACGGATCAGACGGATAGAATTTTATTCCACGTGTATATCTATTCTTCTTTGTAGTCATATAGTTCGAAAGTGATTCTGTTAATTAGTGTTAATCAAGATGAATCGAATAAAACGACGACAAAATAATAACATAGTTCATCAAAATAAAAAACAAAGTAAAAATTTTTATATTTCAATTAAATAAAGTTCATATTCTCTCTTTTTTCTTTAGTGACAAATATCAATAGAAAAAAATCAATTTTCGAAAATTTAGCAAATGAAATTATCTATGAAATATTTGAATATATTGATACTTATGATGTTTATTATATATTTTTCAATCTTAATAAACGATTTGAAAATTTATTTCTAAATTCTAATCTTCCTCTTCAAATAAATATTTCAACAATATCAAAATCAAAATTTGAAGATTATCATCAAAATATTATTATACCCAACAGACATCGAATTGATATTCTTCGATTATCAAATCCATTTACTGTTGATATTATTTTTTCACCACCACGTATTATTTTAAAATTTATTCAACTTAAAACATTAGTTCTTGATAATATTGATGCTAAATATTTAAAAAATATTCTTAATCATTCAATTCATTTATCTAAATTACATTCATTAACTATTCATCTTATTGATTTTATTAAAAATTCTACTGATTTTTATCTTCAAATATTTCGTTTACCTAAATTAAAATATTGCAAAATTAAATTATCAACAATGGATGATCTAACATTATCAACTAATATATTTAGTTCAATTGAACATCTTGTAATTAATACTTGTTTTCCATATGAATCTTTTCATAATTTATTATCATATCTTCCTCAACTTCGTTATTTATCAATTGATGTTATTTATGATTGTTATCATAAACCAATAGATTTCTCTCCTATTGTATTGAAATCTTTGAAATATATTTCACTTAAACTTTCTTCTATGAATTTTAATCAATTTGAACAGATTGTTAAAAATTTCTTTCATTATATTGAAGTTTTACATATTACATCAAGTAATGATTCAGAATTTTTAAATGCAAAACGATGGGAAAAATTAATTTTATCTTCGATGTCAAATTTACGTATTTTTGATATTAATCATAGTGGTCTTGTAGGAAATAATTCTACAATATATCATGATGTAATTAATGAATTTAATTCATCATTTTGGATTTTAAAACAATGGTTTTTTAAACATCAACATAGTTGGGAAAAAGGTTCAGATAGTGGAATATTTTATTCAACAAATCCATATCGGTAAGAATAGATAAAATAAAATTCGAAATTATTTTTTTTTTTTTTTCTTTACTATTTAGAAGAAAAGATTATAAATTATATTGTCAAATAAATAAACAAATTTGTTTAAATATTCAAGAAAATAATTTAAATTTAGTTAAACATCTTCTTATTGGTGGTAAACAAATAATAAATAATTCGATTAATTATTTTACAAATGTTAATGAATTAACAATTAAAGATGATTTTAAAATATCTCATCATTCAATTTCAACAATTCTCAATCAAATTATTTCATTAAAACAACTTATTAAATTAAATATTACTCATTCTAATTTTTCTATTGAACAATTAATGAAATTATTACATTTTACACCTAATCTACATACAATAAAATATTTCTCAATATTCTTTAATGGAATTGATTTAACATCAATTAAAAAAATTGATTTATCAACTAAAAATCAAGTTAAAAAATTAGAAATTTATCATGAAGGATGTACAATAGAAGAATTTCAAATTATTCTTAACATATTTCCACAATTAGAATATTTTAAAATTGGAATGAGTCAAAATGAAATTGAACAATTTATACCATTTTTAGCTTCAAAAACTTATTTTAAAACACATTCTTTATTTTTCTTATGTATTTCACAATTACGTAAAAGATTTATACCAGAATTGAATAGATTAATTAAATCAAAAAATTTACATGATGATTATTTGATTAAAATTGTTTATTGTGATTTATATTTATGGTGGTAAAAACAAAAGTTTCTTATGAAATATATATTTTATTGTATCGTATCTATTTAATTATTATTGAAAAATAAACAAGAGATTTTATCGCACATGTCTAAAAGAATAATATTTATCATGTACTTTTGACTGAAATATAGATAACACGGTTTTTACAAATTTGACTGAAAAACTGCTTAATTTTGTTTTCTTCTTCTTCAGTGATGTTCTACAGTTATTTTTTCAGACATCCTCATAAAAAGAGATCAAGTATTGAAGTTCGCTCATACAGCGGTTTTTAAAAAAATTTGCACACCTTTCTCTATAGGCATTGTCTTTTATACAAGCTCTCTTCGAATTGTTTTATATTGTGGTTGACAGCTCACGATGAGTGCAACTAAATAACATAATTTTATTTTTCGTGCACATCGCAAAATCATTTACAACACAAATTTCATTATTTTTTCACTTCATTCACTTGAAAAATAATGGAGTTCGTTAGTTTTTTTTTGAATTTATTTTTCTCAATATGATATTTTATGGCTGACAGCAGATTTTTATGACATTAGCATTCTAGACATTAGATGAACGGTCGAATATTTGTGACATATTAATGCTAACGAATTGCTCAATGACATGACTGATACATTTTCAGTCATTTTTCTCATTAGAGGCGCCCTTGTTCATGAAGTTTCTCTAAAGCGAACTCGCTCTTTTCATCACTTTCACCTAACAGCAAAAAACCTAGGTGGTTTCCAAGCATATAAATTTAATAAAGACCATCAAAGTCACATCTCAATGTATAACAGATAACACACCTGCAGTTGCAATACGATTCCATTCATAAACGTTTTTTTACTTTTACAGGTACATATTTTAGTTGTTCGTTTGGATCAGAGATGTCCATCGCGGCTGAGAAGCTGCTGCGATAAACTGTAAAATAAACGTGCCGCGACGGTTTTCGAAAAAGTGTTTCTAATTTCATTGTTGCAACTATATTTGAGCAGAGATATTGATACTAGTCCATCAGATTCATTCAGTTTCGGCATGTTCCATCTGTAAACTCTGAAGTTCTATTAAATTCATGCAGTTTTTCAATGTCCTCTAAAAAAATCTGCCGCTACTGCACCGATCGCGTCACCGCCGCCGCGGCAACGCCGCGATGAACATCTCTGATTTGGACGTTTTAATCAAGAAGAATTTATTTTAATTTGGTATTATTGTAATAGATAGTCCTAAGTAAAACACTTGTTTTACAATGGATCACACAAGCTAGATCTTATGTCTTTGGTTCAAAAGTATAATATTAATATATGGTAGAGTTTCCAAGGGAGAAAAAGATAATATAATCATATGAATATATATTAAAAATACGAGAAGTGGCAATTCGCTATGGCCACTATTTAGTACAACTGTCGAAGAGTCAACCCGAAAAAAAATGACGCCTATAGTTGCTTCGAATGATAGAAAAAAGATCTTAAGATAAAAAAAATTGTCCAAGTTTTTTTGAAAACAGCTGTATATTGAAGGATTTGTTTTAACGGCAAGACTATTTGGGCAACAGAAATACTAGGGGATATCTGACGCTCCGCTATTTAGAAGTGTAATATTGTAAAATCTCGAGTTGTGAAATATCAAATCATCAATTCTTGAGCAGAACATAATGATGAAGATGTTTTCTCTGACATTCTGTTTTAATGTAGCTAGTTTTGGTTATTTCATGGGCGAAAGATGGAATAAGATTGAGAGAGTGTGGGTGTGGGTGTTGGTTAAAAGTAGACCCACACCCACATCTACAGCCGCAGTGAGGTGATTTAGTAGGGTATTGAGCAGGATACACCAAGTCACCTGACTTCCTTATTATAGACAGTTATAATATAGGATATTGGATGCTCGCGATTTCAATACCAAGTGTATCGATATTGTGACACCACTCTTGAACTAGGGATGTGCAGTATCAGTATACTGACCACCGATAAAATCGCACTGCCGTTCACCGATACGGTGACGACACTGACACTGAGCGCACTGTCTGCAGTGACGCACTGACGCTGAGCGAACTGTTTGCAGTGAGGCACTGACACTGAGCGAACTGTTTGCAGTGAGGCACTGGCACTGAGCGAACTGTTTGTAGTGAGGCACTGGCACTGAGCGAACTGTCTGCAGTGACGCACTGACACTGAGCGAACTGTCTGCAGTGACACACTGACAGTGACCGTACTGTCTACACTGACACTAATATTCACTGAACCAGTGCATACTAGGGGTGTCGTATTAGCATTAAGTTAAAAATAATGCTAATGTAAAAGCATTAGCATGAACAGTTAATGCTAATGCTTTAGCATTAATGGCATTATTGTTAATGAATGCTTAGGCGTTAGCATTAATTTAGCATTATTTTTAATGCTAATGCGTATATGCAGAACAATTCGAGACTGCTACCTTGCATACTACCATAACTTTTTAAGGGCTACCATGGGGCACTCTTTGTAACTTTTCAAGGGCTATCAGAGGGTACTCTTGGTAACTTTTCAAGGGCTACAAAGAGATACTCTTGATAACTTTTCAAGGGCTACCATGGGGTACTGTAGGTAAGGTTTCAAGGTCTACCTAGGGTACCCTTGATAATTCTTCAAGGGCTACGTAGGATACCCTTGATAACTCTTCAAGGACCACCTGGAGGTACTCTTTGTAACTTTCCAAGGGCTACCAGGGAGCACTCTTTGTAACTTTTCAAGGGCTGCCTAGGGGTACCCTTGATAGCTTTTCAAAGACTACGATGGGATATGCTTTGTAACTTTTCAAGGGCTACCATGGCGTACTTTAGGTAACTTTTCAAAGGCTACCATGGCATACTTTAGGTAACTCTTCAAGGGCTACGATGGGGTGCCCTTCAGTGGCGTACGCAGGGGGCCAAGGGGCCCCGGGTCCCCCTTTGAAGACAAGTTCTCTGTGGGGGTATGGGTAAAAAAAGTACTACGGTACAAATTTTTGAAAAACTCCACTGCGGGTTCCTTCCTTGAGAATTTGGACCTCTCCCTTGGAAAATTTCTGCGTACGGCACTGGTACTCTTGGTAACTTTTCAAAGACTATTCGGAAATACTCTCTGTAGCTTTTCAAGAGCTTCCAATGGATGCTCTTTGTAATTTTTTAACGGCACCTAGGCATGGTATTTGCTATCAGTTCTGAGTTAAGAAGACGTCATATGTGTGTTTGATGGTAGTAATTTAACGTGATACAAGCGATCGTGTTGTTGATTCAGATTCTTTGAATAAATGATCGCTCATATGAACTATGAAGAACTCCGGAAATGTCTTGTGGAGCACTTCATTGTTTTTTAGATGATAAAAGTTTGATAGACCTCAGCTGTGTACATCAACTAACGTTGATGAGAAGACTAGCTGTATCTAGTCATTGGAATTTTAATAGTATTAATGGAATGTCTAAAACATGTGTAAAAAGGACTAGATAAGGTTTTATTTAGGTTTCAAAAACATCTGCAGACTTATTTGTAACGTGTCAAAGGGAAGACTTCCATTTTTTCCTAGTTTTTTCTCGGCTATAGGTGTAAGGTGTGCCGAAAATGTCATAGAAGGACAATTAAATTGTTTCAGGTCGAAGTCACGGAATCGAATCTGATGAGATCCCTAAAGTATCGAAGAATGTTGCGCAGTAGGCATGTAATAGGATTCGATTCTCGGATATTATTAATATTGTTTACCTGCCAGCAATTTCCCAGTGTTGGATACCATCAGACTCCTTCCTCATGATCTGATGGTATCTATCAATGGAGCCTTGTTAGAGGCGATGAAATCCAATTGTATATAACTATTCGATATTGTCTTTTGTGATTATTAGATGGCATGTGTAAGGCTGACACTTTATCTTTATTTTACTTTGAAAAAGTAAAGCAAAGTACGTAACTTTACTTTATCCGTCAGAGTAAAGTGTATATACTTTATCCGTCAGAGTAAAGTATATATACTTTATCCGACAAGTAAAGTAAAGCGAATCTAAATACTTATAATTTAGTATTGACTTTGTAGTCTAACATCATACTTTGATAATGGCGTAGCACCATTGTCAGTGTACGATATTGTGCTAAAAAATTAGCAATTAATTATAAGTGTTGTAATTCATTTTACTTTACTTTACTTTACTTTACTTTTTGGGAACAGTATATATACTTTGCTCTGCTTTACCGGTAAAGTAAAGTTAGCTAATTGGTTTTACTTGCTCAAACAAATATAAAGTGTCACTCCTAGACGTGCGACATGTATTTAAAATACTTTTAAAGATTATTTGAAGCTGTTTCCCAGTAATACAGGTTTTCAGTAAATTTTACGTGTTGTTGTCCTAATGATACAATATATTCATTTGTATGCCATTCAATCGTCTCTTCATGAACCCGATCAGCGTACATGTGATTTCAAATACGACAATTCTTTATGAAATATTGTGTATGATACTTGAGTGGTTCTCAAAAAATGAATACTGTTATAAGGTTAGTGTAGCAGCTGAAAAATTGCAAAAAAGGTACTCCTGATGGTCCTTAAAAAGTTATTGAGGGTAACACCAGATAGCTCTTGAAAAGTTACCAAGGGTACCCTCAGATAGCCCTTGGAAAGTTGCCAAGGGTACACCTAGATAGCCCTTGGAAAGTTACCAAGGGTACCCATACGTAGCCCTTGGAAAGTTACCAAGGATACCCATACGTAGCCCTTGGAAAGTTACCAAGGGTACCCATACGTAGCCCTTGAAAAGTTACAAAGAGTACCTATAGGAAGCCCTTGAAAAGTTACCAAGGGTACCCACAGATAGCCCTTGGAAAGTTACCAAGGGTACCCTAAGATAGCCCTTGAAAAGTTACCAAGGGTACTCCCACATAGCTTTTGAAGAGTTATAAAGAGTACCACTAGGAAGCCCTTGAAAAGTTACCGAGCCTACCCCCAACTAGCCCTTAAAAAGTTAAAGGAGTATGTCAAGGTAGCAGTCTAGAATTGTTCTGCATATACGCATTAGCATTAAAAATAATGCTAAATTAATGCTAACGCCTAAGCATTAATTAACGCTAATGCCATTAATGCCAAAGCATTAGTGTTAACTGTTAATGCTAACGTAAAAGCATTAGTAATAGCATTAATTAATGCTAATGCCAATGCGACACCCCTAGTATGCATTGGTTCAGTGAATATTAATGTCAGTGTAGACAATGCAGACAGTGCGATCACTGTCAGTGTGTCACTGCAGACAGTTCGCTCAGTGTCAGTGCTTCACTGTAGACAGTTCGCTCAGTGTCAGTGCTTCACTGCAGACAGTTCGCTCAGTGTCAGTGCGTCACTGCAAACAGTTTACTCAGTGTCAGTGCCTCACTGCAAACAGTTCGCTCAGTGTCAGTGCGTCACTGCAGACAGTTCGCTCAGTGTCAGTGCGTCACTGCAGACAGTGCGCTCACTGTCAGTGTGCTACTGTCAGTAATTCACTGTTTTCACCGAAACTGCACATCCCTATCTTGAACCAATCCTTTTATTTGAGGATGTATATCTTCTCTTCACCTTCACCCACCCACCCTTATCTTCACCCTGGTAAAAATGACAATAAAAGAATCCTCTCAACCTTTTATCATGTTATGTAGCACGTCCTTATCTTTTCTCTTTTCATATTTTTTAACAGTTTTGACTTCATTTGTTAGATTACTACCGAGGCACTTCTCTATTTACGTCGATCTGAAAGTGAGCAGTCCTTCACCGAATAGACATTTTTGTGAAATACCATTCTTAACACATTCGAGACGATATGGATATTATTTTTTCATAATTCGTCAAAGGTTCCGATTCTTTATTCATGGCAGTTGTAATACTTCAAAATCAGCTTTTGTCAACGTTTCTCTTATAGGTCTGAGCTATGAATATTCCTTTATTAGTGGTAAAAGAATCAGCTCCTTTGATCAAAATATGGCATAGATATACAAGTTTTTCTGTGGTAAAGAGACTTTTGGACCACCATGTAGTGCGTCCCACCGGTGGGTCTCATCGGGTTGAATGTGTTAATATCGTCAAACGACGGTGCACGGGAGGGTAGACGTTGAGCTAATTTTTATTCTCATTACAATCTAGTGAAGTTGACGCGAAATTTTACAATGAATCTTTTAGTAACACAATAAAGCATTTTTGTGTGTACACAAAACCACTTTATACATAAAGTTTAGTTTTGAATTTTGCCTTTCTAATTAGATTAGAACAAATGTATTTACATTCAGGCATGGTCCCATTTGTCTGAATAGTCCTATATTTCAATTCCCATCAATAGGTCTGATGAGTATATGTCTATAGAAGATGATATATGTACACAATAATTTTACCTTTCATATTGAAACTAAGATATAGAACAAACGTGTTGAGAAAATCATAGTATTGCGATTACAGTCGACAAACAATAGTTTTTTTGTCTATATTTTCTACTAGGTGAAATTTAATATCAACAGCAAAAATAAATATTATCAATATCCGTAATAAAGTTTGTTCAAATATACAGAATATGGTCTGTGAAAGAATAATCTTAGATTGTGATCCTGGTGTTGATGATTCAATTGCAATTTTCTTAGCATTAGCATCACCAGATGAAATAAAGGTTGATGCCATCACAATTGTAATGGGTAATCATAATGATATTGATTTACTTGCAAATAATGCATGCTTATTATTACAAATGTGTAACAGAAGTTCAGATATTCCTGTGATTAAGGGCGCCAAGAAACCAATTGCTTATGCCTATCATGGTCATTCAGGGATTAAAGTACATGGAGAAAATGGAATTGGAAATATCAAACATCCAATAAAAGACTTCAATCAAAATCCCATCGAACAATACAAAGATACCAGTGCAGCACAGTTTATTGTTCAACATGTCCTAGCCAACCCAGGAGAAATAACATTATGTGCTATTGGTCCGTTGACAAATATCGGATTAGCTGTGTCAATTGGTGGAGAGCGGTTTATTAAATCTGTTAAAAGAGTAGTCCTTATGGGTGGCTCCGTCGGAGGACATGGTAATAAAACAGCAGCAGCTGAAGCTAACTTGGCAAATGATTCACATGCAGGGCGTATTGTATTTGATGCTTTTCCTGATATAACAATGGTTGGATTAAATTGTACTCGTCAACTTCCACTAAGTCAAGAAATACGGGAAAAAATGAGAAAATTACACGCAATTGGACAATTTTGTTTTGATATAACTACACATTATACAGAAATCTTACATTCTTGGAATGATCCACCATGTTTCAATGATCCAACCGCAATAATGTATTTGATTAAGCCAGATCTATTCGAAGGTCAACGTGTCTGTGTGGATGTGGAAGATAGTGGGAGATTAACTTCAGGTCAAACAGTTGCTGATTGGACTGGTCGTTGGGGAAGACCATTACAAACCTTTGTGTTAATGAAAGTGGATAGAAATGGATTCGAGAAAGAACTTTTAGATCGATTAGCCAAATTAACCATGTTCAAACCAAGCTCAGAAAATCAATTGAAGAGAGCAGAAGAACAAATTGAAGCTTCAGAAAATTAGATTTCTAATTAAAATGTTTTTTCTTCAATCTAAAATACCTTGGAAAAGAAATGGAAAAAACGTTGAACTTCATAACTTTGTCATTTTCATATCTATAACCTAAATCTTTTTTTATTACAAAGAACAAGAAGAGTACTACAAAAGCCTATCATCAACAAACTGAAGAGTTCTTCTCGCCACATAGCTCAAAGTTCGAACGGTTTCAATTGGGTGCGCTTGAGACACGTTTGAAGGATTATTCGAATGAGAAACGAATGGTACATATTTTTTTCTGTCAAACATTCTTTCACAACATTTGTATAGTATGCAGCAGCCACCCAAGCAGTCATGCGATGGGTGTGGGTGGGACGTGACGTGTGGGTGTGGTTGTGGACGTGGGTGAGAGAGTGTGGTGGATGTGGATGTTGAGATGAATGTTCACTTCCACTGACAACGACACCGACACCCACAATCACACCTCACACCCACACCCACCCACACCCTTAAAAGTATAGCGATTTAAACGTTGTAGAAAGATTTGATTTTCTCTATCCCTCAACTTGAAATATTCAGTTAGATCTGTCATCTATTATTCAAAGCACGGCCCATATATACGTTTGCGTTAACACAGTACAATAAACTAAATTTAGAGTGTGGGTGTGGGTGTGTTGTGAAGATAGTATTATTTATTCATCCACACCCACACCTTTCAAAACTGCAGCAAGTTTTTTTTGTTATTATTGTATAGAGATCATCATGTTGTATGAGAAAAAATTTATTTTCAATTTTTTAAAAACTTTTTTTTTGACAAAAAATTGTAAATATTATTATATACCAGGATGAGAAAAAATGAGTTTAGATAATGATTCACCTGGCTTGTTTTTTTCTTCTACAATACGTTACATTTTTTGATGGAATGTTTTTCTCTTTCCCATCTAATATTGAACTTAGAAAAATAATCGAAACGTTGGTATATATACCAACGTTTCGACTATTTTTCTAAGTTCAATATTAGATGGGAAAGAGAAAAACATTCGATCAAAAAATGTAACGTATTGTAGAAGAAAAAAACAAGCCAGGTGAATCATTATCTAGACTCATTTTTTCTCATCCTGGTATATAATAATATTTACAATTTTTTGTCAAAAAAAAGTTTTTAAAAAATCGAAAATAAATTTTTTTCTTATACAACTTGATGAGCTCTATTCAATGATAATAAAAAAAATTTGCTATAGTTTTGAATTGTTCACATCTTACAAATGAAGTACAGTGAAGTATGAGAGAAGTACCGTACAAGCGAAGTAATTCACGCGTAGTTCATACTGAAGTCTGGTTATTTCTCTATTGGATTGTCTCCACTCAGTTGTAAAGGGAACGCTTGATGTTTGGTTGAATTAGGATCATGCTATCTAGTGGCAAACTATTGACAGCAAAGCGTTGATATTTGTATGTTGTGTTCGATGATTGTGAAAAAAAAGGAAAGTCGTAGTATAACGCACGTTTCTCTAACCACTCGATTGAGTATTTATTACCGTCAATTAAGACTTTCTAATGATGTAAGACAGAACAAATAAAATGACGTTAATTTTTTTTAACGAGAGGAGGGAAGCACCACGCCCAATACGATATACTCATATAATTGATGTATACGGATGAATGCGCAAAATACAAGCTTACTCACCGTGTGTATATATATGTATATATATACGACGTAATGCTTTTCTCTGACTTATAGAACAACGTCATCACTTTGCACTATTGATCTGCGCGTGGACTGACACAATTTCATACGAATACAACGAATAAATGTATGTTTGTCGAATATGCTATCTCTTCTCGATATCTTTGTCGTAATGAATATCGAGCGGATTTTTGTGTCATATAGTAGAATCTCTAACTTTTGTATAGTGTTATTTTCGTATGACTACGATTGTTTTATTCGTGGAGAAAACGTTCTAAAATTCTGTACGAAGTCAATAGAAGAGATTAGATATTGTAAAATCACTCTTCTCAAAATGCGTCTATAGCAGATTCTATCAATTCGATTTCTGAGTGCCAACGTAGAAATACAACCATTCAGTATTGTATTATTCTATCATCTGAAAAGATTCAATCTCGCAGAAGATTAAGAGATCCTCCATAAGAATATCGAAGATGAATCCAATATCCGAGACACTAAACAAAAAAAAATTGATTTTTTTTGCGCATTCGAACTATCCATGTCTGCATCTATCAACCTGAAAATTGTAGTTTCTAATACCCTTCCTTCGAAAAGTTAGTCAATACCGACTTTTAGCACCATACCTCTATAAGTGAAAAGCAGTAAAAATGACTCCATAAAAGTATACCTGCTTGTGTTTCAGCAGATCATTCAAACCTTCTATGGAATATATTAAAAGATAGATTATCAGCAATTGAAAAAAAACATGTATTTAAAATGTCGTATATCATCGATTTATTGAGGTAATATAGCCTAACAAGAATGAAAACTAACACAATTGATGAGTTTATGACGGTTGTGCTTTTGCAGTATATCTGCTGTCATTTTTTTAAACCAAGAGACACCAAACTCAATTTTTGATATGCTATGCAACGTTTGATTCTATACAAAATGATAAAAAAGTATTAGAAAAAAGTTTCCACTTGACCCAAAAAATGGCTAACACTGCCTGTAACCCAGTGAATTCCTTTTAGAAAAACAACCCTGGACACTTTTAAATGTCATTCAATGATGAAAATTTTCATCTCTGAGAAATTAGGTTTTCATCGTATGTAGAATGGCATGTACAATTCCATTGATAAAGAAAGTCATTTTTCGACCTCCGTGCATCTCTGAAGGCAGATAGGAGAATTTCGAACAAATGTTTTTTGGTGTAATCGAATAGAGATTATCCTGAATAATAGTGCTTGAAATCTTGATCACAGCCATATGATCGAAGTCCATTTCTAATAGTAATCTAGCCGTTTATATAGCATCTGTCTGGTATAGCACTCGGTGCTATATGGCAAGGATATGACCTTGAAAGGTTAATTCTATATCGCCAAAATTAAAATTAGAAATGGACTTTGACCATATGGCTGTTGCCAAGATTCCAAGTCATATCGTTCGGGATTATCACTATCCGTTCAAATCAAAAAAACAAATTATTCAAAATTCTTCTATCCGCCTTCAGAGATGCACGGAGGTCGAAAAATGACTTTCTTTATCAATGGAATTGTACATGCCATTCTACATACGATGAAAACCTAATTTCTCTGAGATGAAAATTTTCATGACATGAATAACATTTAAAAGTGTCTAGGATTGTTTTCCTAAACGGAATTCACTGGGTTATAGGCAGCATTAGCCACTTTTCGGGTCACGGGGAAACTTTTTCTCCAATAAATTTTTATTATTTTGTACAGAATCAAAAGCTACATAACATCTGAAAGAATCAGCTTGAGATCTTTCGATTTCAAAAACTTTGTTAAAGTTGGGTTTTTGATTAAAATTCCGACTTTCAGTCGGAGTTATCCGCCAAGAAATCTATCGCATTGGAAGCTGACTTTGAGAAATTCGAAGTCTCATCAGTGATCTACAACCTCATAGAAGAATTAGTGTGGAATCTCTAGAAATGACCTAGATAAGAGGATCATCTTCGAGAGCATAAATGAAGCGAGTGACAGGGTAGGCAATCCTTCACCTGGAATTTCAATCAATAATAAAATGTTGTGTTAAACATCCTATCTAGGAAAATTTTGATGAGAAACATGATAGTTATCGTCTGATATGTATATCTCAAATTTAGACTTTGTGAAACTTAAGAAAACCTATATATGCGACCTAAAAGTCTATGTATCTTTCTGTTTAAAGAGAAAGCATGATATTTCAAGTCATTATTCATAGAGCGTTCGTTATATAAGACAAAGGCGAGACCATCGCAGCAATGTTCCTTCATGACTTTCTCACTTTATTGATGACTTTGGGTTAGATACATCTGATTTTCCAGAGGTCAGAAAATGTGAATTTGGATTTTCTGGTCGATGCCTAGCGCATCAAAAAGAGCATAGTTGAAACTCTGTTATCGATAATTTTTAGACCTATAGAACGCATTGGAAGAAAAGGGACTGACAATGAAATTATGCAGTGTAGTGAACTAAGTGCACTGTTAGCGTTGTTTCAAGCAAGATCTTTAATTACATGCTTCGTTATTTAAACAATTGACGCTTCTATGAAATAAAACAATCAATGATAGTTTTTTGATTATACTCTTCCAGATACACTAGATCTCGACCAATAAATCCGAATTTACATTTTCGAAACTCTGGAAAACCAGATATTTCTCAACCAAAATCATCGATAAAGATGGAAAGTTGTAAAGGAACATTGTTGCGAAGGCATCGTCTTTGTCTTGTACAAAGATTTTTTTATGAGTCGTGGCTTGAAAAATCATGGTTTCTCTTCAAAAAGGGAAGGTATATAAACTTTTAAGCCATGTACAGATTTTCTTGAGTTTCGCAAAGACTAAATATGAGATATAGATGTCAGACGAGAACTACCGTGTATCCTGTCAAAATTTGCATAGGTAGGATGATTAAGACAATACTGGATCACTGACTTCCATTCCAGGTGAAGGATTATCAAACACCGTCGCCAACTTCATTTGGACTTCCAAAGATGACCCCTTATCCGAATCATTTCTAGGGATCCCACGCTAATTCTTCTATGAAGTTGTAGTACACTCATGGGGCTTCGAACTTCTCAAAGTCAACTTACAATACGACAGGTTTCTTGGCAGTTAACTCAAAACTTAGAGTCGAGATTTTGATCAAAAATTCGACTTTGGCAAGGTCTTCCTAGGCGAATGCAAGAGTCTATCAAGCTAAAATTTTAATTGAAGAGAAATCTCTGAGTTATATCTACAGTAAAAATCTTTGATTCTTATCTCTTCCCAATAACGAGATATAAAGCTTTAGGACAGCTGAAAACCGTGAATTTTACCGGTATAACTGAAATCCATAGAACAGCAACAATTCAACCGTTTTAGCTGAAAATTTTGTTGGAAGTACAACTCATTAGTGTATACATCCAAGAAAAATTTTAGCTCCATCGATCAAATCATTTTCAAGATATTTAAGCTCTTAAAATTCTCCTTTTGTGATTCTGCGTTTTAAGAGCTTTCGTAAAAAAATTATTAAAAACCGAGGAACTAATATATTTTAAAATAACTTGCGCGAAAATTGATAAAACTCTCACCTCTACAACATATCCTAAATTGAGCAAGATTTGAGGACTTCGATTGAATACGCTCTCTCTGCGTTGATCGTAGCTTGCATGAATTGGCTGTTAGCACCATATAGGCAACAGTATATTTTGTTCTTTCCCAAAATCATGACGAATTCTTCACATATTGTTTCTTGATCACAACATATATTTATGACTTGCGTCAAAGACAACTTCATCCAGAAATGACTGCGTTTTGATTTAACCTATTCAGCAAAATTTTGAGCTGAAACCATAAGAGTGAGTCAGTTCAAATCGAATTTCAAGTCGCCAGTTCGATTTGTTATATTGACAAATCTGTTAATAGCATGGAATTTTTCATTTTTGCTTTCTTCACGAGGTCCCTCGCAACCTCTGTGAATAGAGATCGCAGAGACATAGGAAGTAATTTGTTTTCGTCTGCTTCTATTGGCTTTATGACGATCTCCACAACAACCGTGAAAGCTTGACTTCTCTAAACAATAATCGCTATAATATAAAAAACGATACTCTTTGACAGCGGTATAGGTTCGCTGCCTCTACAAACAGTTAGGAGGAGTGTCTAGGAGTTAGATGAGAATAAGAAAAGCAGTCAGACATCACACTTATTTTGGAAAGCCTACTTTTGCGTAGAACTTATTCAATTCTTTTCTTATCAGGTAACACTATAATCATATGTTTTCCTATTCATAATCCAAATGATGTTGCATAGCTCCTGGAAAGTTAATAATTGATGACTAGATTCGTACAATAATGTTGAACTATTCCGAAAGATTCAATCCGAATAATCTGAAGTAGATGCTATCCGTTATGTTTGTGAAAGAAATAATTTAACTTTGGTCAGCCTTTTTTATCTAGCCTATCAAAGAAAAGAAGAAACGCATGCAAATTCTGCTGATTTTTCTGACAGTTATGCCTGCGATAGCAACGGAAGGGGCTATCGTATCGCAGACCTTGATCATTGATACAATATTTCCGTACTCTACATCAAAAAAACCGATCGTAGCAGTAAACTATAGCTTTCCGGGTCCATTAATAGAAGCGTACGAAAACGACACTCTGGTGATTCGTGTAATCAATAAACTTGCACAGCCAACAACCATTCATTGGCATGGAATTTTTCAAATCGGTACACCAGACATGGATGGTGCAGTGGGCGCCACGCAATGCCCCATTCCTTCTTCCGGTGAAATGACATACAAATTCAGAGCTCAACCTGCAGGTACTGCATGGTATCATGGTCACTATTTAGATCAATATACAGACGGTCTAATTGGCCCATTGGTTATTCGTCGACAAGTAGAGCCGAATCAAGAGCAATATGACACTGAACGTATACTGATGGTATCTGATTGGTACAATGATGTTGCACGAACAAAGTTATTATCTTGGTTTCTAAGCGCAAAAAATACAGAAGGCTTTGAGCCCATACCTGATGCTATCATTGTGAATGGAAAATTTTCTCAGTCGCTGTTCGTACAAACGTTCGGTGTGACACGTATCCGTTTTAGAATCATTAATGCTGCAGCATTTTCCATGTATACTGTTTCAATCGATGGATTACCATTACATATTATTGAACTTGATCAAACGCCTTTAGTACCATACACAGTGTTTTCCTTTAGTATTAACGTTGCTCAACGAGTTTCTTTTTATGTGAATTTGAAGGAATTTGATCAAACTCATGTACCTTCTGATGTGTCATCAACAAAATCAATTTACATTCGATTTAAAGCTAATTCGGAAATGTATCCAGTTGATATTGACAGCTATATTGCTCCATATACAACTCCATGTCTTCCATATCCGATATTTTTCAATTCATTATACCTGGCTATTTTATCGCTCGATTCAAGTAATTCCATGCCGACATATCCGGTCAATCAAGTAACCACAGGATCAAGTAATCTAGGTTCAGAAGATTCAGAAGATGTTAATATCTTACGTGCTCGACCATTCTATCAAGCAAACAATAAAGTTCCCGATGCAACTCATTATCTAAAACTTGTCATCACATTCCATCAGGATTCTCTTAACATCACTCGTGGATATATTAACAATGTTACATATGGTGCTGCTGCGAATAATCCTAGTCATAAACCAGGTAATCCGAAATGCATAACATCGGATAAAGTACCACTACTCTATCAGATGGCAACGACACCTAACGGACTTGGCATTCCATCTCCAATCATGACAAGCGACAGTCGATTACCCGTTATACAAAGTGACGGATGTGGACACTACTTAGTTCCATATCAAGCTGTCGTCGACATACGGTTGCAAAACACAGATGAGGGTGAACATCCATTTCATCTTCATGGTCATCACTTTTGGATCATATCAACTTCGGATAATCCTCAAGCTGAACAATTGTATAGGGGAGCATACATAAAACGAGACGTGGTGAGTGTACCAGGTTCAGGCTGGGTCAAGATACGGTTTTTAGCTAACAATCCGGGCGCTTGGCTCTTCCATTGTCATATTGAGTGGCACATGGATGCAGGACTCCTTCTAGCTTTTCTCGTTGGTCCCAATGAATTGGTAGCACAAGGCTACACGATTG
>CAJNOL010001977.1:20456-40416 GCA_905250125.1 Rotaria sordida | reverse complement strand
ATTAAATAAACCACCGCTTTAGCACCATAACAGAAACCAATTACCTAAAACAAAATAATAATAAAAATTACTCATATAGTTAAAGAAGAATTGCCATTTTACTTGAATTGATTGATAATGTCCTTTAATAGTTGAAATGAATTTATCTGCAATTGCACATGTCTCAGTTGTGGGATGTCTTTTTATCCAATCAGGCATCATATCACGATAATTGGGTAAATTAGGATTTACTGGATCTCCATGAAAATAATCAGGAATAAGAACTGTCGCACTAGTTTCTTCAGAAAAACGATCAGCTATTTTTCGAATATTGATGAAAGAATAACCAAAAATATCAGTAAATATAACAATAGCTGATTTGCTTTGACCTGTTATATAAGTATTTATTCCTGCTATTTCTTCTTCATGACCTTGAGATAAATGAGTTTGTTTTGCACCAGGATCAACACAACTTGAACTAAGCATTTTGCTACACAAAATAATCTTTAAGATGAAGAAAAATAAAAATTATTTTATGTTATTTTATATCTCTTCTATAAAATGTAACACCTTGATTACATATTTACTTATTTATCTTATCATTCGTTTTTTTGTCGACCAATAATTTTTGAAAACATCTAGATGACGTTCGTCATCCGCATGGAATAATACGATTCTAATCGAATTTTCTTCAGATATATTCAAGATGAACTCCTAATCATTTGTATTAAATTGATTCTCAATTTTTAATATTTTGCTATTTAAGATCCAAAGCAACTGTACAATGTGAAAGTTAAAAGATAAAATGATGTAACTTCGAAAACAACAACAAAATCCGATTTATTTGATTTACTTTCATATAATTTCATTTCACATTTTCTATGACTTGAAAATTTGTCTACAAGTCATATATGTCCCTAGGAAATAGTTTACATTTGAATTTTAATTTATTCGTTCGTAATTAAAATTAAGCTAATATAGACCAACACATGTTTTTTTTTAACATTAATAATTTAAAATGACTATTTTTACTTATAGTACAAAAGAATAAAGAAGTTTGATTATTTTTCATGATTAACTGGAAACAAAAATACATCTATTCATCGATTCTTTCTCATTTTTTTAATAATTGTAATAGAAAAACAAAACTGGTCCAAAATCGAGTGTCCAGTCAATCTTGAAACAATCTTTATAAAATATTGTAGACTCTCCGATATTCCCTGTATATTCGAAGTTAAAGAAAATAACTTCATCACCGTGTTTGAAGCAATTTTTTTTGCAAAATTTAAATTTTCACATAGAGTATTCGAGAATATTCACTGAACAATTTGCTTTTTTTTTCAAAGTTCATCATTTTTCAATATTTCAAATTATAACAATAGCATGTACCATGTCCAAATAACGATAAAAATATCAAATTTTCATTTTTTACGAATAGGTCATCACAGAAAGCAGTTTGTGCTAATGACTCGATTGTCCTGAAAGATATATCCGAATCCTAGTTTGTATATAGAAGACATTCAGTTTATAAAGAATGCGAAGCAAAGTTTGATCACACCAAACAAAAATAAACAACGCAGAAGTGTCGGAAAACACCGATAATAGTAACGACACTTCATACATTTTTAGAACATCATATTGAAGAGAATCGTGTCAAACTAGAGAAATATAAACTTGAATTTTTGAGCTCATGAGATTATTCTAAGAATTTGACTACTTCTTGAAATCGTAAAATGAAAATGGTGAGTGTACTTGCTTAAAATAGTTAAAAGTTAGAATACATTGTTAGTATATGATCTTGCTAAGGATTTTACTTATATGTATAAAATAACAAAAATAAAATTCAGTTTACACATATCCTTAAGGATGTCCGATAGATAATCATCTTAAAAATTGTGACTTTTATTTATTTTTTGTTTGTTTCTGGTATGTGTAAGCTCTAACTTACGTGAAGACAATTGATATAATCAAATTCATGACTGATTGCTATTTTTTTCCAGCCGTTTCTAATGCTCATCAGATGACTATGGAAGCTATTTCTACTTCAATCAATATTCTCTTGTTAGAAGAATCTTTTGTTGATTGGTTTGAACATTTTTTTTGTCTATTCCTTTTCTGTTGGCGACTTTCTTCTCTCTGTTCTTCTTCTTTCGATAAGTAAATCAATTGTTTTACGACGTATGAGTCTTTTGCTATTTTAAAACATTTCATTCGACATGACATTAATCCTTTTCTCCATCTCGATTACGCAGATGAGAATATTCCTGGTAGCTGTTTGTCGTATGCATACTTTTTATTTTATTTTTTTTTTCATTATTCTCTACTATCTCCCTTTCGATTCACTCCGATAAGTACAACTAATATCGTCCTTCGTTTCTTCATATCTACCATCGTTACATTCGTTCTGCATGTATTTCTCTTCTCCTATTGCATAGACAGCATATCAATTTATCACTTTTTGTTGCTTCCATTTATTCAAGTTGTCAATCTTTTTTTTGGTTCTTTCACTTTTCGATCATCAGATAATGAAGATTCTTAGTGTAATCTGTCTGTCATATCAATGGTCTTTTTGTATTCATTATTGGCTTCCGCTTACGTTTTTTCTCATGTTGTTCTTCTATGAAATCAACACGTGCAGTAGCTTCCTTTTCTCGCTCACTGTTCACAATATTTTTCTGATCGTATTCCAATTGTAATTTTTAGCGAACGTATTGCATCATTTTCAGACTTTAATGTACATATTCGACATTTATTATTTGAAAGTGATTATTAATTTATCTCATTTAGAATATTTAGATGTGTTAATATATGAAAAAAATAATATCATCAAGAGAATTATTAGAAATATTAAAAGAATCATCAAAATTATCATGTATTACAATCAATTCAACTAATTTAATATCATCATTCAATAATGATGAAATATGCAAGTATTTAAAAAAAGTAATGACAAAATTACATATAGATAAACAGTTTAATCTCTCATTCAATAATCTTAATAAATCACCGAAATTTTATGAAATTTTTTCAAATATTGAACAACTTATATATTATGTTATCGAACCAAGTCATCTGTTACTTTTATTAAATCAATTAACAAAATTATCAATTATAAAGATTTATTTACTGGCATTAGAACAAGAATCAGTTAGATTAAACTTTATATTTCATGCCCAAGGTATTGATGTAAGTGTTCCAGAACTATCTATATGGATTGATAAAAATGAATTCATTATCTATAAGATTTCTTAATAATATTGTTTTTATTTTTCGACACAAAATAAAATCAATATTTTGTTTTTTTGTTCAAAAGTGATTCTCTACATTTCTAAATCAATTTTGCAATGAACATTGATCCATTTATATAATGAATAAAAACTCGTCTTTCATTTTCTTTCACTTGAAATGATTGTTATTACAAACAAAGAGTTTCCAATATTAATTTTCGTTTACAAAAGTCCGTTTACCTAACACTAGAGGATTTTATATTATATAACTGAACATATTCGAGTCAAAATAACAAATTTAAAATATGATCTAAATATCGTGCACCTGTATTATCGTAAATCTCAAACACACTTGTACTTACTATCAGTATGAATGGATAAGAATACTTGGTAATATTCTCGTGACAACCATCGTCACTCTCACTCGCAAGACACCCTCAATCTTATTTTATTTTGATAATAAATCTTGACATAAAAGTAGCTTGAGAAAATATGATAACTATATTATGATAAATATTAACTCAATAGAAGATTCTGGTGCATCTTTCTTCACAGAAATAATCTTTGACATCAGTAAACGTGTTTCACTAACGAAAAAAAAATTTTTATGCTCAAGTTTTAGAAAAAAATATGGACAACCTCAAAAAACGTTCATATCGATCGGTAAGGAATTCTCTATCGATTCGAACTCAAGTGTTTACGATTTTACCTGACAACTTTCAATTAATCGAAATATTTAATTGCTCTTTCAATATCAGCAAATTTTTCAGCTTGAATTTTTGAATTGCATGTTAGACACAAGTAACCATGCAATCAAAGATAATTGCTTCGACATTCGCTGGGATTACTTAAATATGCCTCGGCTTTAAAAAATAAGTATTTTGCCTTGCACATAACCGCAAGCAATCGAACAAATACGTAAATACACTCACTACTGTAGTCGAACTTTGGCTATATCAGTGGTTAGAAAACTCCTTTCTAGTCGCATTTCACTGCGTTAAAGTATCATTATCGTGTGTGTACGTGCGTATCTAGGCGCTGAAGTCAATTAAAAACCGTATAAACATGCAAAGTTTCAAAAAATAAAAATTTTCTCTCAGTGCGAACAGGTTGAGATGATGATGTGGAAGACGATGACGATGCAACAGCAGCAGGATGACCATTCGGTATAGCTCTAAGACAATTCAGTATTGGAGTTGAACGTGCTGATAAAGCTAAGCTACTACCAGTAAATTCTTTTACGAACTCCTTGTCAATGTCATTCCATTCTTTTGTTTGTTTTTCTGTAAAAAGTACTCTTACACATACATTTCGAACACCCGATCTTGTTCATTACGATTTCCAGGCGTTACATTAGATATAGCAAGGAGTATTCTATTCAGAACATCTGGTCAAATCTTTCCGCGTTCCCTGCTTTTCTATTATGATTTTCCGTACAAAAATGTTTACGAACTACCTACATAAATCTGTAAGGACAAAAATCCATTTAGTTTTTGGTAGATATTGGATTTAATAAATAGTATAAATGAAAATTTCTATTCCAACTTTTAAATAACAATAATAGCACTGTGACCTTCGTTTTTTATCCTGTCACAGCAGTGACAGATTTTCAGCTATAGAAACATCTCTGTTCCATCAGAAGTCGACTTCCAAACGACTGCTTCAAACATACTACAAAAGCATGACTTTATAATGCTGTATAAAATTGAAGAATTCTAATTAGATACGGAAACATGCAAGTATATACATTTTCCCATGGCATGTCATTGTCTGATGTCTCATATCATAATTGTTATTTACCGTTGATAGCTGTGGTAAAAAATTGCCTTCCTTTGCTACAGATTGCGATAATGCAGTGCAGACATTTTGAAAAACACTATTCCGTTAGCAATAGTTGAAAAAAGCATACAATATAAATAAAAAAGACTAAAATTTGATCTAGAGCAATCAATAACTTTATATTAGGAGGATATCTTAAACTTATTCAATTGGTATCTAGTGGATAAGCATACGATGAGCGTTTTGTTTGCCGAAGACAACGTTCTGTTATCATACTACATGTTAATATGTTGATCGTTTCAGATTTCATGTAACGTATGTCGATGAGCTAGCTTTCTTGCAGGTGATTGATACGCTCATGCCAAGCAGCTCACTGTTACCTGGAAGAGTTATCATTACATGTGTGCCACTTTGTGAGCCCCAACGCATGTCACGACTACATTCTTCAGTGGTAACACTATCTCGGTTGACACTGATAGTGAGAATTCCTTCTGCAAGTGTTGGATGTGATGCGGTAATAGTGAAATTATCAGAATCCTCGCTATACAGAAACGCCCCTGCTTGTTCTAGGTAAAAACTTAGCGACAAATCACTGCAGTTGTAATAAGCACCACCACCGGTAGTCGAAGCATCATTGAACAGCAAAACAGATGCTCGCTGAGCGAATGGATCACAACTGCCATGTAGGTGTAGCGTGGCATCATCGTTTTGCGACTGTTTTAGTGTATATGCGCTATTGGCCCATGATATATACTGATTCCAGAGCGCTGGTACTGCATCAACTGTTACATTGGGTATTATCGTGTATTTGTAACTTAGCGGCTCAGTTGTAGGTCCCCTACCATGAACAATGGCGGCGGTGAGTAAACGTCCCTGTATTTCAAAATCCCATGGACCAAACTGATTGACATTGCCAGATTTGTTACGACAGTCAATTATTAGTGCGGCATAGTCATTCAGCACAATCCATGCAGTACTATCAGTATGAAACCACAACAGACGTGGTTCGGAAGACGGAAATGAGTACACCCCATCGGCTAACATCGCCCTAGTTCCATTGCTCCATTGCACAATTAGTGCTCCTGTTGTTGTGTTCGCTGGTGGTAGTAGCCTGCTTACAATGGTCGTCTGAAGCAGAGCACTAGTGTTATCCTGAATATCATCAGCTAAGGCTACGATGAAGTCATCATAAAAATGCCATGTTCGTTTAGCTGTAAGATTGTGTGTAGCAGTATCCATCATCGCTGCACCATAGTGCCCATCACTGACACCACCAACGAAAGTCGTGTTTAGAACAGAGAAGTGAGAATGACACGGTAGTAGAGGTATGTCGGCTTCTACGGTTATACCGTTGATCGCTTGCCAATCAAGCAAGGCAAAAATATTCTCATACTCCTCACCACTTCCGTATTGAGCATCACGAGTGTACAGATTAAGTACACCATCACCTATATGTTCACCTTTCAAATTTTCACCATTTAAACATTCAGTAGCAATTGTGCGTACGGAATGCATCTTCAATGCAGCGATCCAGGTAGCTCTACGATGTACTTGAAAATCACTTGTATAGAAATGTCGATTTCCCACTAGTGGTGGTGCCTCATGACGATGTTCAAGTCGATCGGCATATTCACGTAATGCTACAGCAGTGGAAGTGTTCGTAACATCGGTTGCTAATACTTGCAGTCGATCTGGTAAAAACAGATGAGTGTACCATACACCCACACCACGATCGATGACGCGACCGAGAATACCCCATGTCCATACACTTCCCATGGTAAACCATGCGTCACCTTGTGTCAAGAAGCGACCAAATGTCTCAACACGATCTTTCTGCAGTGCGTATTGTGTGCCACGTGTAGCGAGATAAAAATGTAAAATATTCGTCGCCCAAGCATCGCCGTACGAGGCTGAGAGCAGTTGCTGACCATGATAATGATAGGACCAATCTGTCTGAATACCTATCGTCGATAGATTTTGTACTTGTACTGTCTGCCACATGAGATCAAAGCCTTGTGCAACGGCCGAGTAGTTAGATGTAGCGAGTCCACGGAGTAGCTGCACTTGTAACATCCAAACTAGGTTAGCGCCACCGCTATGATCATTAATCCACCAGTTGGCACGATATGACATGATGGTAATAGCACTTACTTCTTTCGTGCTCAATCGTTCTACGCCCATCATCAGCATAATACCTGAGGCAAGCAGCGGATCTTGTATGACATTCCACCACCAGTTTGGATTCTGCCAATCTTGTTCTAGCCATACTTTGAGTGCACAGTGAATGGCAGATGAGAGTTCTGTGTCATTGGTCCTTCCACCCGGAACAGTTAATGCCGCTGTCATAGTAAAGATGCGAAACATATGCAAAACTGGATCCCATTTTTCTGGTCCGCGAGTTGTGTAGTTCAGATCAGGCCATTGACAGGTGGTCCTATCGAGAGTACTCAAATTACCAGCTGCTTGTGCGAGAATAGCGGGAAGCTGATCAGGTGTGGGCCATAACATGATCTTGCGGATGTTCTCCCGTACAATAGCGAAATCATCTTGTGTTGTTGCTGTGATAGTAACGATTGTTATAAGTATCACAAAAAACTGCATAGATCGTCTTTTGCTTGAACTGCCATGAAACTGCAGTACATTTCTGATTGTTGTGATCATTTGTTTTGTCTTTAGCTCAAACAAGAAAGAGACAACACATTTTTAGTTACGTCAAGATTTTGAGTAGGAATGACTAGGTATGATAGATAGCTTAGTTTTGTCATATTGACTTGCTTACTTCAAAAGGCTGTAAAAGAACAAGCCTTCATCGATGAAACAAGAAATGAATGATACTTGGGAGCAGGGACGGCGGAGCACTTTGAAATGTGGGCAATTTACTACAGTTGTTATCACGCAAAATACTGCGTTATCTCATTATTCGGTTTAGTGAAGAAACGTTAAAACTCATCAAAATCACATAAGTTTTAAGTGCAACAATAGTTTATTCAAATATTTTTTTATTGGGAATAACGCAGAATGCCAGGATTTGAACCTGATAGGTGAATTAACTGATTTTGAAGATGATTTTGGTTAATCTATAATTTCAAACTTATCGAACTTTCCATGAGACTTTGCAACATTTTTGTGTTCATGATGAAGTTTGATGAATTATTGAGATCCAGCAATATTATTGCGTGAATATAAGAATCAAATTGAGCATAGGAACTATTTCAATATTCTCATTAGTAAAGTCTGTCCTTGTTGATTTAACCATTTTAAGTAAATCGGTAAAAAAATGATGTATAAATGACCTGTACAGGTACAAATTTCAACTAGTAAAAAAAACGATCCCATTCATATTGAATCAACTCATTTACTTTCTATGTAAATGCTTATCAATGTAGTTCCTCTTCGACTGATTCTGTAAAACAAAAACACGTTTTTTTTAGAGGATTTGCTAATTTTCGCATTTTTTTCTAAAATTCTTCTTAACAGACTTCAAATATTTTTAATTCTCATGAGATGACAGTGACCGATGGAATACAGACAATAAATGAAACAGATCGACTTCTAAATTACGCTTCATATTTCCAAGATTATTAAAACATAAGTAATTTATCACTAGTGTAAGATTATCAGTGATTCAGAAGTTTTTATAGAAAGACACAAAATCTGTCTGTTCTTTCATGTATACAAAACATAAGATGAAAAGTATAAACCAATGAACTTTATCGCATTCGGCTAAAAGGCATAAAAATTGACAACTAATAGAATGGATTATTCAGCTTTAAGCTGAAGTCAACTACGGAGATTAGTGCTTTTATTAAAGACGAAAGTGCACAATGTTTTCTTTGTTTTTGATAGAAGAGAAATTAGACTACACTATAGACCAGTAAGATATAATGGACTTATAATTATTTAAAATGATAACATTAATACAGATCAGTAGAATATAGTTTAGTATAGACTATTGAATCCACCTAGGAAAGAAAATGTATGTATTACGATGCATAAATTACATGAATTCTCTATTTTCCAGAAAAACCGAGTTAACCAGATCTCTTCAATAAAGTTTTAAACATCGAAGATGCATATTTATTCAGGAATATGATGTCAATGATAATAATAAGTTCGAAAAGCATTAAATTAGTACTTTATAATTTGACTAACTTTGTCTAATACAGCCAATTCTGGTAAGGCTCAAGCCTATCAAGCCTATACATTCCACCGCCTATGCTTGAGAGGAAGAGAATATTATCCAATAAGAAAAGATAGATGAAAACAAGGAGATCTTGTTCTTGAACATCAAGACATAAACATCAGCAAGTAGAAGAGAAAAAGAGAACAAATTTTTCTGGTAATTTGCGAAACACTTTATCTTCTATATAACGAGGAAAATATTTTTAGCAATGGAAGAAAATTAATTATAGTGAAATTTGGAGAGATTCTTACAAAATGATAGAAGAATTATCATATTAGTCTTGTGTATGAACTTATTTCAACAATACTTACTTGATTCTACAGTAAACCAAATGTTTCTTATCTTCACCGCTCTATTCTTTCTTTTCGTAATATCAACAAACCTAACAATATCTTATCAGCGCATACATGCACACCGTCAATACATAACCATACGAAGTCACTTCTGATATCACGTAACTAGACGTGCGCCAAATCTAACCGGTTTGGGAGTTTGAGTTCCTCTCAATACTAAGCCTAATCATATAATTTTTTTGAGATTAGGCCTATGTTTATTTACTTTATTTTCTTCTTACACTCGCTCCTCACCTATGACTACTATACAAAGTATCATTTAGCATTAGCAGAGTGTGGGGTGCGGGTTTGGATCTTTTCTTCAATGACACTTACACCCACACTCACAGTCTGTCTTCGATGGTTTCACTTCAATAGGGTTTCCCATGAGAATATTAGCAAAGAAAATCCCAGGTTCATATTTTGTTTTACTGTTAATACAACATTATCCGATGTGACCATTGGAGCAAATACGCGGATTCCGTGTTTAGCGTGGAAATCATCGAGTACATCAGATCTTCTAGTCGAACTTTAAGATCAGATCAGATTTGCACATAGATACAGACCAATATCATATTTTATAATCTTTCAACCTAGAGCCGAGTGAATCGACGTCCGATGAACGCTAATTGTGATCTTTTCTCAATAACTCTTTCATACTTACTGAGTCATATTTATGTGAATATCCTTCAATACCTATGTCACCAATGTCAATACCATTCGATCCGGATGGTATTGGTATGAATAATATAGGTATTGTGATATTCCTAGGACGCGAATCTCTCCTCTGTGCATGTGAGACACCGAAAATCTCTTTTCAAATTTGATCTTCGATGAAATTCTTTTTTCGGCAAGACAGCTTCAAATATGAAATCGCTTTGCATGTATTTAGAAGAACACAATGATAGTAGACACTATTACACTACCAAAGATATGGATACAGTATATAGGGCACATCTTGCTTGTACTGCTTCCAACCATCTCTGTATTTTTCGCCGCAGTGTGCGTCCAAACTTGGAACTGCTCGTGCTGTAAAATCCCAGATTTGAAAGAGAAATAGCGCGATTGCCAAGAAGTAGTTGCCACTGGTCAGAAGCAGTCCTGTACGCCACACAGCATATGACCCATAGTTAATGTGACGTGCGAGAGAAAATAGTCCTCCCCTATAATTACGTCCTTTGTTAGCGGGATTATCTTTAAAACGTTTACGCTGAAGTTCGGAGATGAGTTCTGTCGATATACCCACAAGAAAGAGGCTGATGCCAATACATTGAGTCGTAATGGAAGGGAAAAAGTAGAGACTGGACAGAGTCGCCAAAGAGTTGAATATGTTGGCGGAGGTTGGTGCAATAATGGCAATAAAAAGACCGATTTTCTCTTCCATAATGTAAGACACATTAATAATCTGTTTGATAGCAGAAACTGATGTCATGAAAAGAAAGAGAAAGATTGTTCCATGGTCGGGAGGATGAGTGGCTAGTCCGAATTTGGAAATAATCTGTTGCCCGTAAGTTGTCAGTAGCAAATATTGAATGTACGGATCGATTGACCGAAGCAGAGAAAAGATTATCCGGTAAACGGGTGAAGAACCTTTATTTGAACGATCGAGAAAATCAAGCGGTTTTTTGTTGGACATGGTTAATGAAGAATGAAAAATGGACGTTTTTGATCTACAACAAATACATATCGTTCGTCTAGTTGACAAACGTTGACATTGTATTTTACATATATCAAAGTACAATAAAGAAGAATCTAAGTAAAAGCGTTGTTCAAAAGGGTAGAACGTGAGATATGACAAGACTCGAAACGATGAGGGAAGTGTGAGCCATGTCGAGAATGAATTGTATTAGGACCGAGACCTTTTTCTGTCTAACCAGTTATCATCGCAAAACAACTAGTCAGGCCTTTCAACATTTCAACCCAATAAATGTAAAACGGCTTGTCCACGTAAGAGGCGAGACTATCCTGATCAAATTTGAAAATTGTTTTTTTTTCGATTTGGATACGTCTGGACAGTTCATTAGAGGTAGACTTTAACGCTGATTACGAATTTAACATTTATTTTGTAAGAAAATCCGATTTTAGCATCGAAAATCGGGTTTTAAACTTTTCAAAAATTATATTTTGAATTTTTTAAATAGAAAAGCTTTTCGAAAAATGTTGAGTGTTATGGCACTCGACGCAGAATTAAATTCTCTACAAAAGGGTCTATTTAGTTTTCATTTGTGTAGTTCAAGACAACTTGTAAACCCTTTTACCGTTTAAAAATTACTCTTGAGCTGAAGAGGTTCCATGTTAAGATATCGATTTCATCTTTGTATAGTACAATTAGATACACATGGAAGGCTAACATTGCAAAAGATAAACTGTTTCTGAGCATGTTAAGTTCTTCAAAAACAGCTCGCCAAGAACTCTTTGTGAGAGATTGAGACTTTAAGCAAAAACTATCATTTTTATGTCATGAACAGAGCAGAGTGAGCTGCGTCGAATAGCGTTAAAACGAACTCTCTAGCTCTGACAGTTTGCCAGATAAGTGAAAAAGTGTAAAAAACGTCACAGCGTTACATTTGGGCAAGCCGAAAACCAATCAGCAGAGAAATTTAATAGCTTCCATCGAAGGAGCTTACAAGTCATACAGTGTGTTACAAATTTACTGAAACAGTGAGTGGTGCATCATCGTTGTGTAGCTTTACATTAGAGCTAGTTGCGCTCAATACAACAACTCTAGACAACTCTTCTTCGAGAAGATATCGAGTTAATACTGAATAATTCTACAAAACTATTGAAATACTTAACGTCTTTTTGGTTCACCATCTATATGATTAAACAAAACCTAGATAATCTTGCATTATCTGAAAGAGAAAAATATTCTCCTCTTTTCACTTAAAGAACTATTCAAGGAATATAACACCACCTAACAATCAGGGAAAAATGTGATTGAATATGTTTTTTGCACCTTTTAAGTATTGACCTTGTAATTTTGGTTAGGGCTGGCCCGAAGTGTCAATTATTGGAGGGTCGAAGATTTTTAAAATTTTTTAGGAAAATTTTCCAAAAATTTGGTGAATTATTAGGCAAAAGAAAACGAAATTTCCGAATATTAAGGGATTACTCTCCCCCTTGCTCGAACCAGCTCTGGTCTTGATAATCCCTAAAGTACGATAGTATTTGAAAATGCCAGTTGACCAAAAGAATTAGCGTTCGAAACTCTACAACACTGTTAAAGTTTGAGACCGAGCTGAGAAGGTCATGTAAAATTCTGAAGAAGTTCTATGGAAATATCCCCTTGGTAAATTAGTGCTTTTGTATACCACTGTTGTGATTCAAAGTTTAAAAAGACAGGAAGTCAGTTAAACTATTGAACAAAAATCACACATCCCGGTTTGGGTCTTTTATTTGTGTTCCAAGTTCCAGCACGATAGAACGAGTCGCCGATCTTCTACGGCGCACATGATAGGATTCGTGCTTTGATTACTTGCCCCATCTATATCACTATAAAGATGATTTCTGAGAATATATTGGTTGGAACACATTTCCATCTATTACCCAGGATATATTTGCACTGTAAGTTTCCAGTCTCTTCGATTCGTTATTCTCAAGAAATCCGGGGAAGAAGGGATGCTGTCAACTCGATCTTGGAACGAAGTCGTCATAGAGCTAACATCTTGGGTGTAACTAACTGTCACCAAACACACGCAGCCATGGAATCACAATTAAAATAATCTAATTCACTTACCATACACAATCACAACAACTTGCAACGCTCACTATTCCAGTAATTTCATGGCATATTGTAACTAAATTTTAATAATCCTTACCGTTCTCTAATAGAATAGAAAGAAAGCAAAAGTGTTCGCACATCAGACACGATCCTCTAGCAATAAATACTGTCTTCGATAGTGTTTGTTTGCTTGTTCTCTCGTCACTATCCTCTTGTACGAACAGAAAGAACAAAATCTTCAATGGTGCATGGTTACCAAATAGAACAGCAAGAAAGTGTTAGCGTCAATAGATGTCACTCTTTGCCGGTAACTCATTCCTATAGGATTGATATTTCTTTTCTGTTTGACGTCCTTTGTTTTCTTTTCTTGTTGATCATCGTTTGCGGATGATGATCACCATGTCTTTTTTTTCAGTTCGTTTTTCTCTTCTTCGTTTTGATTTCGTGCGTCGTTGTTTTTCTTTGAGTTATGCATTTGATCTTTCCCGTCTCTTCTTGATTTGTACATTGATTGTTCGTTTTATTTCTTTGAAATAAAATATTAGTTCTTGTTCTTCTGATCATCCTGATTTTGCCCATACATCCGCAAGGTACGCTAGGCTATTTTTCACGAGAGTTTTCAGTACAGTAAGGGTGAGGGTGTGGGGTGAGTAGAACAACCATAGTATTAATATCTCACCTGAGCAACCACAATCATCAGATGGTACTCGTTTCAGTTCAACAGAGAGCAGAATCATAACAGAATTAATTCTATACGGTGACGGTGAGAGTGAGTCTGTTAAATATATTGTTGAATTCCAAGCTACTTATGATGATCATTTCGACTGTGCCTAAGGATCGTCATCAGGTAAATTTGGAATTAAAAATTCTGCATAGAAAATTTCATCTCAAATCAATAGAAAGTTATAAGAGTCATCATCAGTAGACGAAAATTCTCAGCATCAATCGAATATTGAGATCTTCTAAAGTGTGAACCTAACGAAAAACAGATCGACCTGCATCTTCTATCTATCTGCTTATCCTAACTCTTGCTTTTCAGCGATCGATTTCTTGTTGAAAATAAATTAATTTGAATATTTTATGCTTGAAAAATAAAAAGATAATGCAGACTTCGTTGTCGCTGACGCGTTTCGACTATTGATCAGATAGGCGTCATTAGGTATGTTCAGAATTGTAAATGGAATCATCAATACAGCGTGAATTCGCGACTTTAGGCTTTGAGACTACTCAGAATGTATGAATCATCTGGATTACGAAACATTCTTTCAGTTGATAAAATGAAAAGTATTATATCTTAATGCATTAGGATTTCATAGGCATTGATTGAGAGTGTCAAACGTTGTTCTTTGTTGGAAAAGTGAAGGATAATGTATCGGTCTCGAATGCCAAAGGAATAGTCTAGTTGGTTTGAAAACTGATTTCGTTTGAAAGATAGAAAGACCAGAAAGAATAACCTCACGTTTAGATCACAAGCATTGCAGAGTCCTAAAGTGTTAGGAAAACGTTTTTTTATTAAGGATCGAAAAGATTCATTCGATTCAATAGAATCTTTTTTAATTTTCACGCTTACTGTTAGATTTCACAGACGATTTCCTGAAACAAGTAATATATTTAAATATTCGTTGAGTTTGTACTTGTTTGCTTGGAATCAATGTTTAGTTTTGTGATCGGCTTCATTCTGGTTAACATTTCTCGTGGTAGTCTTTTATGAATGAAGAAATTTTCGAGAGTGCAATTGGTGTTGACCACCAATCGGACTTGAACATTATGAACTAGTAATGTACAATCGGCGTATTATGTTTTCCAACATTTGTAAAATTGTGTAGGCAAATGAATCGAATGTTGACTATCAAATAAATAGCGTGGATGCATCATCTTTTGACTCCATATCTGTGGTTGTAGTACTATAGACGATACAATAGGCTCCTGCATCATATTATTCAATTGTTTTCACGTCGAGTCGGCTGTTTTAATGATGTTCGATGTAAACGATGATAATCGTGTTTGTTTGATTGTTTCAATATAGGAAGAGCATTATTCAAATGAAAGAATCGACAGAATTATGTCGATATGAAACTTAGTGAATATTCATTTAAAATTAACGATACATTGATATGAATACAATCAGAATTGAAATCATATGTACGTGAACAAATCCAAACAGCGCGTCGTAGAGCTGCATAAGGTATATTATGATGAATATATCGAGAATAATCAGATGTATAGGGTAAAATATAAGGTTCAGCAGCTCATTTCTGATGGATCGCTGTTTTTGACTGACCGCTCTCATACATAATACTGATATTCAGAGGGTGCGAGTGGATGCGGGTGTGCTGCGAACGAAAATATTTCGTTCAATCCCAATTGCAACTAGAATCATACTCACCCACTCACTCACACCCACACCCACGATCTTCAGATGTGACTCAATCAACATGTCGGACATTTTTAGACGAGCGAATGAGAGGTTTACACAGAGTGGGTTTTTTCCCAGTAATCATTGATGACGTCATCTTTTTCTTTCTCGCGATGAGTGGTAGGTTATTAACACTTTATAGGTTATTAACACTTTATTCCATCCTTCTCTGATGTAAAAGGTTGTTTTTTTCCCGAACAGAGGAAAATTTGCACACTGAATTTCTTTTGTACTCGGAATAACTCTTATTTTACCAGATGCTGATAAGGTAACTTCGATGTCGAACGAAACAAAGTCAATAATTTACTTCAATTTATAAAATGATATTTGTTTACATATTTCTCAAGATCAATAGTTACGTGTATCAATAACATTTCAAATCATTCAACATATTCTGATCAAACTTGATTATATCTAACTATTTGATGTTGAATAGTTGGGCAGGCGATCTTCTGGTTATTTTCTTTAAGAACAAGTTTATTGGTTGTCATTCATAGAGACGAAATTGAATCATCATACCATCAAGTAAATAGATTTGTTGATTTCTATTTCAGATTATTGTCGATTTGTTACACATGGCTTTTCTCAAACGCCTCTATCTTCATTATCTTGAACTGGAAAAAGATCCACCTCCGTTATGTCATGCTAAACCTGAAGATCCTGAAACGAATCTCACTCATTGGATTGGTCATATTGATGGGCCAGAACAAACACCATTTGCTGGTGGAAGATTTCAACTCAATATTGATTTTCCAGCTGATTTTCCATTTAAACCACCACAAATTCGTTTTATTACACCAATTTATCATCCAAATATTAGTACCAAAGGTGAAATATGTTTAGATATTCTTCATTCTCAATGGTCTCCGGCATTAAGTATTCGTGGTCTCTTAATATCATTATGTTCATTATTAACAGATCCTAATATTGAACATGGTTTGAATCGAGATGCATTGAAACTCTATCAAACAGATCAGCAAAAATATGAAGAAATAGCAAGAGAATGGACAAGAAAGTATGCTGCTCATCTGTCAAGCCTCAAGTGATCGAGATTCTCGAAAATATCAAAACGATTTTAGTGAACCGTTTTTTTTTGTTGTATAAGGAAGTTTTCCGATCATTGATTTAATGACACAAATTTTGTTGAAAACATTTATTCAGTTAACTTCGTATTTCTATGTAGTTTTCTTCATAGCAATTATCAAGAATTATTTGCTTTTGTTTAATCGAGAATATTTTCTATATTAAGAAAACGTCTATTCAATTCTGACATAGAGAAATGAGAGGAAAGATTGATCTAATATGAACAGATTCAGACATTTTGTTCAGTGTCGATGAAAATGATGCTAGCATCAAATGGTTGGTATGAACGAAATTTCAAGATCATTGAAAGTAATGATGAGAGAATTGTATTCGTTTATCATTTCAATTTCAATTATTCATCTTTTCCTCGAGATAATGTTTTGAAATATATGGCTGGTTTTCAGTACTTTGAAAATTTTGGGAAATAATAAAAATTATGAGCGTATTTATTGCATGGTATTATGTACTATCAGATTTCTTGATACCCTCATGCCACAGTACGTTCTATCAAAATCTCTTTCTGTAAATCCATGATGACGAAGAAAGGTTCCAGAGTATGGGTGTGGATGTGAATGTTCTCAGACCTGCACTCTCATTGTCAATGAGTAGGATTTTAAAAGACGTTCATATGTGGCAATATCTCCTGCAGATACATCAATCAGATCATCAAAAACTCGTCCATTCGAGCATAAACGGAGGAACTCTCTTGTCTGGTATTGATATAAACTATTTTGATAGCTGCAGTTTCCATTTGTGTCTTTCATTGATGAACTAGCTAGACAGATCAACATTGAAAAACGAAGACTGATGTCACGTGAATATATTCAATCAATATTGCCTTTCATCAACAAACATTATCATACGTCGATGATCAATTTAGGTTGGCAATCTATTGAAGGTTACGATCTTTAATTTAATAATTGGTCAAGCTTTCCGTTTTTCGATTGTGATTTTGGTCAAGGTGAAACGATAAATTTTATATTGTCTTCCATTAAATCCGATGATCTAATTTTAATTTTACCGACACCGAACAATGATGAAATTGAACTTTATATTTCTCTCAAATACGAACATGCACAATTTCTTTTGAATGAACTATTTTAAAATAAAAGACTGAAATTTTATTCAGTTAGCAATAAATTCTTCTAAAACTAAGACAGGATATCGTTCGAACAATATAGTAATAGACAAGGTTTTAGTTTACAGATTTTCAGCTTTGAATACATAAGACAACATTTTTATTAGTTCAAATGGCTTGTAGAATTGTAGCTATGATGAAACGATAGTTTTGTGATGATGAATCAAATGAGTGCTCCGAGAAAAATTCAATGAGAAAAGGAGAAGAAAATTCTCTGCCGCCTATATGTAGCAGAACAAAGCAAAACCTTGAAACTTTTTTTTCTCACACATTACGATTGTTCTATATCATGTACACGAGGCAGTAGACGCATCGATACATTAATTTTTGTTACAGCTTCACGAGTTCGTGTTGTATGTTCTTACATTGTTGTCAAATTTTTTCCTTGTAATTATTGCTTCTCATGCATTGTGGTAGAGAAAACACCGGTGATTCATAGTTCTATAGATAGAATAGCTTGTCAGTAGTGCATTATAAAATAGGTGACAGAAATAAGAAATGTTCATATAAATTTTATTCTCATTGCAATTGGCAGTAACATGTGGAAGGTGATTCGAGCCAAATTGTATAAATCTCGTGAAAAGAGAAAAGCAAAACAGTATAGCCAATATATCGATCGACGAATCCAACGCGATATGCAAGATAAAAAATACGAAATGAAATGTTACTTAGTCGGTATGTTGAACAATGTATTACAAAATATACATAAAAGAAACTGTATTGGTCGTTACGATTCTGACAAGTAAACTCTACTTCATCATATGAACATGATCTGTAATAGAATTCTGTCGACAGCAGAAGTGAGAGAGTATCTGAAGTGGATCTATGCAGAAGTGCTTCATTCGTTGATCGCCGTTATTCAAGAAATGAAAAGAAACACATGCCTAAAACTGAATTATTGGGCTTATTTCTCTCGTAAGTGTCTGATTTATATGCCAAACAATGATCTAAAGAAAAACTCTTATGTCGAATAGAAAATACCAAACCAGTCATTTTTATGAAAATTTACACAATGTCTCATAAATGTTTGTAAGATTAAAGATTTAAACATCCTCCACTATGTTTTAATCAAATTAACTATTTTTTGTGGCATAGTTTCAAATATTTATTCTAATCAAATCAGCTTTCATTCACTTACCTATTTATGGTGGGATATGTAGTGGCAAACTAAGTTTGTTATTGCACATATTTTTACTAATGAGCGCCTTGGTTTTTACTAATGGTAACCTGCATTTCTTTCGATTTTGAATTTTTTAAAAAAACTGATGGATTTTTATAGAATATGAAGGACGATCTCCATGGTAGAAGTGGATATCTATTACAGTGCTCTTATCAAGTCATTGGCACCTTGATGACACTCTTTTCGAATGAACTTATTGTTGTTATCCATATTCTCCTGGCATTCACTAGCATTGAATTGAACGTCAACAAATTTTGATTTTCAGTATCTATCAAATATTTGCATTATCATTAACCTAGTCATTCTCATTCCCTGTGATCATTAGTTGTCTAAAAAAAAGACATAAAGAAGCATACGAAAAATTTGGAATGATTCTGAAATCATGTTAGCAGCTGCAATGTTAATCTTCTCTATTTCTCAGTTCTCAACAATTTGTTACGGCAAACAAACGTGTCTAATGCTTTTAAGCATCCTTCACAAATAGCCAATGCATTAGAACAATTGTGATTTGATGCTGACGTTCAGTTTTGGCATAAACATCCCAATTACCAATTGAACAACTGTCATCACTTCTATTTAAAGAAATTACAAAAAATTCTGACTGCGAACTACGTACCATTGGAGCAAGATATTCTACATGTTAATAAGAACGCAATAGGATATATTACAGAAATTAAATGCAAGATAGAAACAGGTATGACTTGTTATTAATAGTTTCATAAGACGCAAACATTTTTCAAACAGAAACCATCATATGGCTCATCGATGCATATAAAAGACTAGGGCACATGCCCAGTCCTAGTAAACAGTAGTGCTATTTTGACGATGCAGCAGGAATCATTTTTATCGTCGATCTTTGTTGCTACGATCAAATAAGGAAAAAAACGAATTACATGTTCCAGTTTTTATCTGGTTTTTACTA
>CAJNOL010001977.1:0-20356 GCA_905250125.1 Rotaria sordida | reverse complement strand
AAGGTTCATGTCGAATCTTTCGGAAGATTTATTCGTTCAAAAGTGGAAACATCGATGGGACAGAAAATCTCGATCAGATCACAAAGCCAATTAGAAAACGAATCGAATGAATTGAGTTCGTCATTTCAATTTAGATCGAATTGATTTTCCAATTAATTCGATTTCATTTTGATCTTGGAACAGTGAAATGATGATCGACAGTCATCCATTTTCTTGTTCAATCAGAAGCGAAAGACCAACAATCGAAACGTCAAATCGAATCGATCAAAACGAAGATTTCGATGAATTTCTCCTTCGAGCAAATCTCGATATACTCTGTTTGAAACATGTATGAATTGTTGACTAAAGAAAATTGATCTCTTCCATAGATATATGTCTTGGTAAATTTCCTCTTGTATGATGCTTTGATTTGAAAACACAGATAGGATATATATGAGTAGAGAAGTATCAAAATTGTTGATTATAAAAGCAATTTGTTTTCTGAGAGTTAAAGCATGTCAAATGTACAGGATGCAATGTTTTGTACGTGTCACTATACCTCCTCGAAATATCATTAGAGACTTGTGGGTTATTTCAAACTCGAGTTCGTGTTAAAAAGTTTAACCTTTCTCAGATCTGTTTTCACTCGCTCATGTAGACAGAGAATGATAAATATTGATGAAAAAAAAACAACTTCAGGTCTAGACCTGATCGAATCCGGGTTCAAAAATATGCGCTCGCAGGTCTAGGGTTACCATCTCATGAAGTCGAAAAAGCGGAAGGTTCATTGAAAAAATGTGGAAAAAAGAGGTGTGTAGGTGTGGATGTGGATGTGGAGTGAAGAGACGATGAACACTCACCCACACCCATGCCCTTTTTGTTCGATTATTTTAGTTGAACAAACTCGGTGAAGAATAATGATCTTGTTCAAGTTTGAAATGGAATAGACGCTGAAAAAAACTGATTCGATCAATTGCGATCGATATACTCGAATTCATCAGTTTTAAAAAACGTGACCAAAGTTTTAGTTTGAAAACAGTTCCATGATGAATTCAATGTAAGGAACTTTGAATAAGAAGGCAACAACACAACTTTTGCTATGAATATGAATGAGATATAAATCAGCATCGAAGAAAATCTTCTGTGAACTTGTTACGAATTATTAAAACAATAAATTGAGAACCAACAAACACCTCTCGATCGAGAATATTTGTATATTTTTTTTTGAGAGTGTATGTGGGCACAAGTCTTTGTTCACTCACATCCACCATCGACTATTAATTATGCTATTTA
Organism: Rotaria sordida; assembly: GCA_905250125.1. NCBI lineage: Eukaryota > Metazoa > Rotifera > Eurotatoria > Philodinida > Philodinidae > Rotaria > Rotaria sordida. The sequence continues at coordinate 19,084 of CAJNOL010001977.1, read as the reverse complement.
GTGATTTTTGAATTTATTCACCTATATAAGCACTTAATAAATGACGGTCTAAGTTATTTGTTGATCAAACATTCACTGGATGCATTTCATGATCACGTCATATATTGATCGTGATCAGTATTTCTATATTATTTTCAACTTTTCCAATAAGCATTTCGAATCGGAAAAATAGTATCAACCCATTTTGAAAAAGCTTTCAACCTCTATTTCTTTTGAATCCTTTTATACCGAGATTGCCTCACTTTGTCTCTGATGAGGTTTTTCTGTCCTTAAGTTACTAAGTACAGAGATAAGACAAAGTCAGAATCCATGCATCAACGAGTGCACTTCAAATGTAATGAGGAATTATTATCTTACTCTTGCTTCTATAGTAAGAAGGTTCTTTTTGTTCTCATTCATTCACTAGATCTTGTGAGAAAATGGCATTGTTGACGCGGAGTATCATGGAGGGTGTAGGTGTAAATGGAGAGAAAACATTCACATCTACACTCATACCCAATCTCACACCCGACGTTGAACAAGCTTATCTTCACGAAAGAATTCTTATCAACGGTATATTCATCCTGAAAGCAAATATCGTCACTTTTCTCTGCTTCAAGAAGATGAACCGATCCTCACTAGAGATAAAACAATATTTCAACGTTGTTTAACTCACAAGGACAGTTATAGTTCATACGATGTAGGAATCGAAATTCTATTTATTACCTTCATCAGAATTAATCTATTTTCAAATTTTTTGAATGAAAACAAATTTGACCAATAGCTTGAACTTGTTTCTTATTGGTGATTCTACACACAGATTGAGTCAAGGAGACATACCTTTCTTGTAACCTATCAATCATTCATCACAGTCATACCATCAGTCATCTGAAGACTTGAGATTACATGCTTGACGATTTATAATCCGATTGATGAGATCAAGAATAAATGTTCAGTGTTCAACTCAAATTCCAATCACTTCCCATTGTTTGCCAATAAAATAACGATTGAAAGTTTTCAAAACATATCTTAAGAAGAATATTATTCGGTAAAACTATGTCTAATGTTGCGTATTGTGTATTCAATGGCTAGCCAATATAGAGTCAACGAATCAAACACATATTGTATCAAAGGAGCAAAGAAAGAATAACTGTATCGATAATGCTGTCAACCCTCCGCTGATGTCTTTTATCTCGTTTTCTCTTATGTCAACTTGTATTATATGTAAATTAGTCATCCTTGAATATATGAATTAACAATTTCAATAAAAGAATCTCGAATAAAACTTGAACTCATATCGATGTAGACAATACTTAATGAAATAATATAACAGTTCTTTTTCTTGTAATCATAAATGAAAGATAATGAGAAAATGTGACAGAATCGAGAAAAAACAAGAACAACTATGATACGATTACTTACGTCGTTATTTATAAGCGATAAAGTAACTATTCTCTATCTTACTTGTGGAATCATGTTTATTTTTCTTAGTGAATATTACCAGTGATCTAAATTCATTTGTTAACATTTGCTCAATGACAACTTTACTTGTTGTTGCACTTAATAATACATTATCATATAATTTTTAAGTCTATGTATAAGTAGTACATTGTTACTCTTGTATTTCAACATTGTCATGATTATGAACGCTTCTCTCTTAATAATATTTCAGCTTTTCATAGAATTTGTTATCATTTGAAGAACTTAAGTCGGTAACAAGTGAATTGTGCACGAGTTGTACTGCAACTCAAATCGGTAGGGTAATTGGAGATATATCAACAAAAAGTGCTCTAATATGGTGATGGAGAAGGATCGGATCAGGTAATTTTTATGGCTAAAATTTCATGATTTTTTTCTTTCAATGAAATATGTGACCATTTATTTCTTTATATTTTAATTATTTTATTTAAATAAATTATCTCTGAGATAAACAAGAAATCTAAGCAGCTATATATAAATCACATATAAATTACAACTGATGAAAAAAAAAACATCATATTGTTTTATACGAGAATTGAACATTGAATCTGTTAGATTTGTAAGTACACTATAAAGAAGGCAAAAAATGTAAGAATCGTTTCGTGCGAATGATTCGTATTATATGTTATTTTAAAGTACAAATGAGTAATACACGTGATAGTTTGAGTTGTTTTGTCATATTCTTCATTCAGTAAACTTTGACCAAGATAAGAAAAAATGACATCATTATAAAGATATAACAAGACAATATAAAATATACGCACATTTGTTCTTGCCATCATCAAGGTAAAAAAAATGAATTTAGATAAATCAAATTTACATTCTCCACCACCGTATAATTATGCAACAATACAACCAACTAATTCATTTACCAATCCATTTACATCTAATCAATCTTCGCAATTGACTGTCGATGAAAAAGAAAATGAAACAAAAGCAACGTTAATGAAGAATGACAATAGTACTTCATTTGGTTCATTTTGCTTGGAATGTATGCAATGCTGTGCAGCAACGGTGGAATGTCTTCTATGTTGTTTTACGTGTATTCAATGCTTATCAGAATGCAAATAATGATCTCGTATAGAAAGAATATTGTTCATTTGTCAGTTATATATTTTCAATTTTTAAATAAAAAAATAAAATAAAAAAATGAATTATTCTTCATTGATTATCAAAAAAAAATTGACATATTTTTTTATCATGTTTGTAAATATTCTAAGCGACCATATTATCTATTTTGAACACATTCAGTTTCAGATAAATTCATATTTGAACAAAATTATCGTTATCAGCACTGTTCTACTGATTGATTCAATCTTACATGAATAATTCTATTTTCAATCAGTTAAGATTCTTTAAAAAAAGCGGTAAAATGGTTTAAAATTTCGGGTGGGTATGGGTGTGGGTGTATGAACCTTCTGTTTAGCCTCACCCACACCCTGTTAGATTGCATCGGGTTCAGTCACTTTTGGATGTTCGAAATAGTCATCGGACAGATATAGGTACAAGCGATTCTTGCCGACATTCTGAACTGAGTAAATGATGTGCAAGAGAAAAGTTCGAGTGAAGAGCCTTTGCTATTGTCATTGTCTATAAAATGACAACCGAATGTTAGATTTTGTTGAACATCTTCGAGAGTACCATCGATACAATTCATCATGAATTGTTCCCCAATGGTGAACAATTGTTGACAATCACGATCTGAAAATGAATTCGATGAAGACCGGCTAACTCGTTCATATTTTTTTCTGAACCTGTCAGTGGATTGGAAATCCAATTGGTTTCAGTAAGAGAGACTTTGCATCCTGACTTGTGTTCGATTGAAGTACATTGTCCGAATTTGACGAACGATCATATCTGCAATTAATCGATTGACTTGCTGTGCACTCTTGTGTGGACATTGTGAAAAGATTTGAATCCAAGCTGTGTGCAAAAACATCCGAAACGGTTTATTGGCAAAATCATTCTTTCAGACCTGTTGTCTCGGTCTTGCATACTGGACATAATGTAGGCATATTATCCTTTTTTGAAGAACAAATCGCGCAGAAGCCGTAATGACCGCAAGGATAGAATGCAAAGCGTCGTTCCCCAATCAGACACTGAGCACATTTATCATGTTTAACTGGCGCTAGACGTGTGAATGGGCCTTCGTCGTTCATTTGTGAATGTAATTGCTTTAGTTTACGATGGCATTTCGAGCAGAAAGGCTTTCTGGCATTACTACTGCCACTTGAAGAAGCGAAGATTCTGGCACGTATGACATTTGTTGAAGAGGTCTTATCCGTCATGCAGCAACAACAGACAAAATTGGAGACGACACGCGGTAGATTGTTAATTATATGAACAAGTTCATATTCGTAAAGAAGTTGAAAAAAACTAGACCATATGTCAGTCATTTTATTCTTCAGAAACTGCTCGATATCATCTAAAAACTCACTATCCAATTCAGATGAAGGTTTTTCGGCAGTAGAATCAGTGCTGCGAAATTCGCCAAACCATTTAGCATCACACGACCTAGGAAACAACCAAGAAAGTAAGTTATCATTAAAATACACAACCTCCGACGCCTGATGGGTGTCAGAATGATCACCCTTGTTTTGCAAGCAGAACAGAATGTGATCTCTGTTCGCCACGTAACCCTGACCCGTGTAATATGCTTCGCACGGTCGAAACGAATCAAGATGCTTCCAGAGCGCTCTCAAATGAAGTTTGCCTGTGTAACACAAGTCAACACTGTCACGAACTGTGGATAATTGATGCCATCTTAGCGAAAGTGATCGAGCGAGAGCTTTCATTGCAAAGCGACGACAAAAATGAAACCAGCGCGTCGAATGCATTTGATTTTTTCGATTATAGAGAGTAAGAAACAGAAGTAACACGCCATCGTATAGAGCACAGTCTTTTTTCTCTATAATGGTACCCAACAGAATGGATTCATCAATTTCACTTATGATTGGTACTTGATTTAGAAGCGATTGACTAAAATGCAACCACTGACTGTGGGTTAATATACGATGGTGCTGTTTCTGAAAGATTTGAAACAAATAGCTTTTTAACTTTGTTAGTGTATCATTGAATATGTTATGACCGTTAAGTAATTCTTTACCCATATATTCACAAACATTCTTATTTGGGAAATGAAAGCATTGGATGTCCGAAAAGTAGTCATATAATGCAGCAAAGTTAGACTGCTTTCTAAATGGGGCTTCGGTTCTTTCCGATTGTAAGCAATCAATAGGTTGTGCAAAATTACAGATACAGACAAGCACAGGTTTATAATGTATCCTATAACGCTCACTAGCACATTTGGCAAAATTTACACAACGTTTCATATAACGATTCGAACCGAATCGTTCGCGACCCACGAATATCACCACGTTACTTAAGGCATACGCAAGCTGCGGAAAGAACTCAGTCACTTTTTTAGAACGCTCGTGCATATCTTCACTTGAGGAACAATGATCGTGATCTATATTATCCTCGATATTCTGCTCGAACATCATGAGCGGATGCTGGTTACCTTCCTCCCCTTCGTAATCCAAGAGTAGGGTGATTGTCGATGACGGTGTGATAGATTCCGTTCTGAAGCATGTAACGTCGGATGATGTGGGACCTGTCCTGTCAGGTAGAAAAATTGGAGCACACTGTTCACTATCGTTCACTGGAATAAGATGTCGCGTCAGATATGTCTTCCCAACATCTGTATCGCCTAGCAAAGATACTATGAACACATTGTTTTCTACACCTCCGCACACAGACGACGCCAAATTGGTTTCTGTGTCGAAAGCAGGTCCTAACTTCAGCACCCACTGACCAGTTTCTTTATGCAAGCGGATAAATACTTGTCGCTCATGAAGATTCCAAATGTTCATCATGAATTCAACTCCGTCTGATTTTGCTGCAGTGATCACTAAAGTAGTAGAATTTTGCGACTATTCTACGACTGGTTTGATAAAGAGATTGTGTTCTTACCACCAAAATGCTCAGTTTTTGTTTTTTCTAAAAAAATATTCTTGCAACGGGCTTCTTATCTAAAAAATGATGATAATAGACTTTTGAAGAATAATATTAGTTTTATTATATATTATTTACTTACTATGTAAAACTACTTTGTTGTACGTCAGTAGATTTATTATTAATATCGTGAATATGTTGAGAAACAGTAAAACAACAGAAGAAAACTCGATAGAAACAAAATTGTTTAGAGAACTCGTCAGTGAGAGTAAGTTCTGAATCAAGACAACGATAATCAACAGACATATATATATCTATATACACGAATAAATTGGAAAAAACCATATACATTATATACTGCATACTGGGAAGGGTCCAACATATTATGTTGATATGAAACGCGGAAGTAAGGGAAAATTATAAGTTCATAAATTAGTCCATAGGACTTTTTTTTAACAGAATCCCTACTATCTTATATCAAACGAAAGATGACGCTGAGACAAGCTTTTGTGACGAAGGGATCAACTTTTTTTTGGGCATGCAAATCAAAAGGATGATTGTGGATGGATGTGGATGTGGGTGTAGGTCTTTACTTTCATACACTGACACCTGAATCCGCACCCACACGCGCACTCGTCCACACCCACACTTTTTTATTACTCTTTCTGTCAAAGCGCAGTGAAACATCGTTTTAATGTTTTTCTTCCTATATGGAAACAGTTTTTTCCAAGCATCTCGCAAAACTTAAGGATATTTCAGTAGATAACATTGAAGTAGAGCTGTTGACATTCATCGAAGTAACAGGGTATCGTAGATAAACAAACGTTGAGTAGAAGAAACAGAAAGAATGAAACAACGTATAAAAAGAATGACGATAACCCTAAAGATAAGTCTGCTTGTTTTATTTCCTGCGCAGTTAAGCTTGAAACATGGCTATAACAACGTCAGTGTCACGGGAAATAGGTATCGTGGTCAAAGATGGAGATACCGAAACAGTCATACCAACATGTTACTATGAATGGACAAACAAGTTAGTAGTCGCCGATGCCTTTCGAAGGAAATTGGAGGAAAGAATGATAGAGGATCTTGAAAGTGGCTTCGATTCAAGGAAAGTAATCGCCATAAGTCTGTTGGGTTGTCTAGCGTGTGATCGACAGTATGTGGCTGGCTGCTTATTTCGTCGTAATCCGTGTGTCAATCAATTTGCAAATAGTGACACTACGACATTCATGACTTACTTCGAGGACTCAACGCTTAGCAGATTTACCTTGCCCAAAAGAACCGTCGTCATATTTGAATATGTTGACGATTATGAACCGGCCGTTAAGTATACGTCTGTAAAACCGGCTTTTGATCCAGTACGCAACGACAAACTTTCGTTTCAGCTCAGTACTATCGTAATGCTATGCTTTTCACGCTCACATGGGTACTGGACGAATCAACTTCAATTTATTTGGGAAATGTACCTCAATCAACTTGATCTGTTCGAAAACCTTGTTTTTTCTGTCAGTCAACGTTTTTCTGCGTGATTTAATATGATATTTGCCTAGTATATTACATGTCTTTTGAACATGCTTATCTCGACTGATCCGAGCATCTCTAGAAAGCCCATATTAATTCTTATTGAACTCTATACCCCAATGTCTGCGTTACCAGACACGGAAGACACGAAGATTGTCGATACTGAAGATGCGAAGATCAGGTTTTGTCACAAATATCCAGCTTGTGCTGACGAAATACAGAAGTATTTTTCAAAGTTTTATGTGTGGCCTTTACCGAAATCCAGTAGCACCGATGTGGAAAAAAGATTCGATTTTTACATAAAAGAATTCAATCAAGTTGTAGAGAGCGCCGCTATAACCAATGATACAAATCCACTCATTTTTGAACGTGACCAATGGTTATTTCAACTTGATAGATTTTTAAACTCTATTTTCATTGATGTCAGAAAGAAATATATTTGGAGCGTCTGTCCAATAACCGATCAAGCTCTGTATTACTTTCAATATTTATATAGACAAACTTCTTTGAAATCCGTAAATTGGTTTAATTTTTATCGTTTTTTGACTATCAACTTTCTTGCTCATGTTATCGCTGCGCATTGCTTTATAAAACGAATGATAGTAGATGTGGAAGAAATTTCCGACCTAACTCAGTCTCTCTTGGATTCACTTTTCAATGACTTAAATTTGCGGCAACCTTGCGGAGCAATTTACAAAGGCATCGGGTACTCGAAAGATGGTTCCGTCATTCATTGTTACCAGCCAAGAAATGCTCACGGTACCCACCGAACTGCGCAACTTGTGTACGGCATTTCCGCGTTCAAGAAAATGTTCAGTATCGCCGCCACTGATCGTTGGAACGGAAACTTCGTCTCCTGTTGCAACGAACAACCCAGTGCCGAGGAGAAATCCCGAGTGAATTATCTGGCTAAAGACTACGTCTACAAACTTGTCAATAGGAAAGATGCTAAAATGGATGTTGACATGGCACTCATCAGGCTCCTTCATCAGAGTAATATTTACCTAGAGGACTTGATCGGTACGAGAGAAAGCTTCGGATTACATCTCCTTTGCGTGCGCTGTCTTGGTTTTAATCGAGTGAATGAATATGGAGTTTGTGGTAAGTGTGAAACGGAACTAGTGGAATATTTGCAATTAAAATCCAATAATGAACTACCATTAACGAATACTCAATTTGCAATGGCCTCTGATTGTGTTATGTGCGTCATGAACCAACGTGATTACTGCTTGTTGCCCTGTGCACATTTCGCCTATTGCTACGAGTGCGCGATGAAACTGATTCGCAAGTTTGGCCGATGCGCCATCTGCAGAGAAGCAGCCGTTACCACATTGAAAATCACTGAAAGTTGACTGAGAGTTCGACTTCATAGAGAAGTTGTTCTTCTGTTGTTGGTTGAAAATACTCGTCACGTCCGATGATTTACGATTAACGGCGTACGAAAATAGTCGAGACGTCATTTCATTCGAATTTAATAGGACTCTATTAAATTTCTCTTTGTGAAAATGATAAATCATGTACATGTCACAATGTTAATGATGGGTGTAGGTGTGGGATGTAGGTGTGAGGTGTGAGTGTGGATGTGAGTGCTGGTGTGGGATGTAGGTGTGAGGTGTGAGTGTGGATGTGAGTGTTGGTGTGAGTGTGGGTGTGGGGTGTGGATGTGAATGTGGGTGTGTGGATGAGGGTGCGGGTGCAGGTGTGGCAGTGCAAATGATGAGATATGATGCACCCATACCTCGACCTGAAAACTTACACTCATTATTTTCTTCGAAAATATACATGAGTTCCATAAAATAATAAAAGAACACGTCAAACACATCAATGAACATATGCGATTCATTTACTACGTATTAAATGTGGATTTACACACTTTGTTACTAGTCCATCTGTTCAATTAAAACTTTATTCAAAACTAGCAGACATACTAGTCATTCGATATTCATTAGATACGGATGTAGAAGAATGCTGCAAATTATTTGAAAAATTCGGAAAAAAAAATAATAAGTTTTATCAACCAATACTTTGTGAGTAACAGAACACATTGGCGACAAATTAAATGTTCAGTATTTTTTTGTAAATGTTCAGTAAAATTTGTTCAGTATTATATACAAATTTTCAGTAAAGAAATCAAAGTATCAGCATAAAATTTTATGTTCGGTAAATATTACGTTTGTTCAGTTAACTAATTGTTTGCTCAGTAAATTAATAAATTGCTCAGTATTAAAATTAAAGTTTCAGTAATTAATTCAGTTTGCTGATTAAAAAATTCATTTAATCAGTAAAAAGTAGTATTATTACCAGTAATCACTTATTTTTTCTTATAAAAATATTTTGATTTAAACAGACGAGCGATTGTCCGCATTGACTTATGACGATGTCATGATTCAACATACTATGTTATATGGTAACCTTCGATAATTGTATACATAAATTCTATCACTTATCGATACTATGTTTTTTTAACCTGCTTTTTCTATCCTGGTATAGTTGTTCGATCTTTTACAGTTACATATAAAGAATGAATACATTGTATTCTCTCTTTGTTCTCAATGTAATAAAGGTGAAGAAGATTCTCGATATCGTCCGCTTGTTTGCTTCTTTGTCTATTCCTATATAAATAGCTCGTTTCTTCTAAATAAGTTGAATTTTGATTAACCATAATTGCTATTGCTATTTTGATATTAAAATGGCAACGGCGCTGGAAATTGTTGAAGTACCAGCTTATGTTTCAGACGATGAGGTGGATCCCAATGCAATTGTCGACAATGGAAATCAAAAACGTATGAAAAAGAGACAACGAAATTGGGTAGAAGAAAAGGTGTTTAACAACACTGAAGAAGCTGAAGAGGTGGTGATCAAAGAAAATCAATGGAGTTATCATTATACAAATACAACAGCTGCAGGAAAAAAGAAATTTTTTAGATGTAATAAAGTCAAAGCTCGTGGTAAACAATGTGATGCTGGTATATATTTATTATTTGATTCTACAAATGATAAGATTTTTTTATTTCGTGCCACATCAGATCATACTCATGATAGCACACAAGAAAAACCTTCAAGAATACCAAATGAAGTAAAAATAGTTATACAGGAATTATATGAATTGAAATTGAAACCGAAAGCAATAATCGAAGTACTTCATGAACGTAGAATAACACCACCTAACATTAGCCAATTAAATAATTTTTTAAGAACCATTAAGAATACAAAACTTGGTCCAACTTCAATTAGTCTTGGTGAAATTGAACAATGGTGTTTAGAATCAAGTCAATCAATTCCAGAATCAATTGATACTCCTTTTGTTGCATCATACCAAATTATTTATGATGATGATAATGAAAATGACGATGTCGATGATGATGATGTTAATGAAAACAAGTTTCGGTTTTTTATTACAACAAAAAGACTTCTACAAATTGCTTCAAGGTCAAAAAGAATTCATGCTGATGCAACATATAAATTGTTGTGGCAAGGATTCCCGGTTCTTATTGTCGGTACAACTGATCTTGATCGACATTTCCATGCATTTGGTATGTCTGTTTGTTCAAATGAAACAACACATGATTTCAGATTTTTATTTCGTGGTTTACAAGAAGGTGTACAAAAGCTAAATTTAGAAGAAATTAATCCAGAATTTTTAATTGCTGATGGTGCTGATGCAATACGTAATGCTTTTCGAGATGTTTTTGGAGAAAAACCAATGATCATGTGTTGGGCACACATGCGTAGAAAAGTGATGAAAAAGATAGAATCAATGGTGAACAAATCAGAACAGGAAGATTTGATAAATGATATAGAATCTTTACAACTAGCACAAAACGAACGAATATTTTTAAAAGCTTCAAATTTATTTGTTAAAAAGTGGGTGAAAAGACAACCAAGTTTTATAGAATATTTCCAGAATGAGTGGTTAACAACACATAATGAATGGTATGAAGGAGTTGGACATTTTACACCAAGCACAAATAATGGTTTGGAAGCAACTAACAATGTTATTAAAAAGGAAAATACACTTCGTGAACGTTTACCTTTATCAAGATTTAAAGTATTAGCATTTGAAATTGTTGAAAAATGGTCCAAGTCTTATGAACGAAGTTTAAAGCAATACAGTGACAAGCAAACAATATCATTGGAATTATGGACAAGTGGATATCAATGGGTCAAATTAAACAAATCAATACTTTCATTTTCGACTGAATGTGATAATTTAGTTCAATATTATATACCTGCTGGGGATGGAACAAAAATTACAAACGTTGATATTGATGTGATGAAGAAAATGAAATGGTACTCTTTTGATCAATATAAAAATAAAGCATTCAATATTTGGTGTGTTACATTACCAACAGATAAATTAAAATGGTTGGATGGTGTGTGCAATTGTCCAGCATTTTTCAAAAAGTTTATGTGTAAACATGTTGTTGGTTTGTCAATTCGATTAAACTATTGCAAACCACCACCTGCTGCTAAAAATATTCCAATTGGTGAAAAAAGACGTCGTGGTAGACCAACAAAATCCAAAAAGGCGTTGCTAGTTCAATAAATTTTTGTTCATTCTAATTACATTTTTTTTTACTGAAATAAATTATTAAAAACTGAACAAAAATAAATTAAAAACTGAACAAAAATAAATTAAATACTGAACAAAAATAAATTAAATACTGAACTTTTCGAATTATCTACTGAACTCCTTGAATTTTTTACTGAGCAAAAAATAATTTTTTACTGAACAAGAATTACTGAACATGTGATAAAAAATTTACTGAACATTCATAATAAAATACTGAAATATTAAATACAAGCCGAACACATTTATTTGTGCTTAGAAAGAAGCAATGGCACACTGAAGAGAAAACTCACATTATTTTCATAAATAAGCATATGCATTACAAAGAAGTAAAGTTTTACATGTTAGCGCAAAATCACTTGTGCATCAGTTCTCATCAATACGGTATTGTGTTTACAGAAGAATTTAACAAAACTGAGGTTATCATACGAGACACCGCTAAAACTTTATCGTTCATATGCGAGTAGTATTCTCTCATGAATATAATAATATTGTGTTTGGCTTAGTGAGTGTCTTCAAACAAAAAAAAGTCATACATGGTCGTTCATGCTTTATTTACGAGGAAACTCCTTCAACTGATTCCAGGCTTTCGGCTTCATATTTTGGCTCTAGGTAGGTCTCAGTGAGCCCAAGAAAATTCTAGAAGCGTTCGTGCCCATAGGCTGCTGATCAAAAGTAACAGCCATTATACTGAATATTTAGCTTACTGCACGGCATTCATAGCGAAGTGAAATAAAAGTATTTTGATCTAATATTGTATTCATAAGCAGGTCTAATGATTCCTAACATGTGCCAAAATTTTCAATTAAAATGGTTCCTTCCGTCTTCAGATATTCAATTTGCACGACAGCTTTATTGTGGTGACCAGTCTCTTATAAGTGGACATTCTTTGAAAATCGAATATCTGAAGAAGGAAGGAACCATTTTAATTGAAAACTATGGTACACGTCAGAAATCATTAGACCTGTTTATGGACACAATATCAAATCGAAATACTTTTATTTCACTCCGCAATGAACATCGTGCTGTAAGCTAAAAGTTCAATAAAATAGCTATAACTTTGGACCAGTAGTACATAAGCACGAACGCTTGTACGGTTTTCTTAGTCTCACTGAGACGTACCTGTAGACAAAATATGAAGCCGAACGCTCGGAATCAGTTGGAGTAGTTTCGTCATTAGACGAATTACCATGATTTAGAAATTTTCAAAATTTTGTTGTTGACTATTATTAGAAGTTACTAGAAAATCCATAAGTTTTCTGAATCAGACTACGTCTTTCATATTTCGTATTTTCCTACCAAAAGAGGACTCTAGCCTTTCACTTGTTTAATGACTTTCTTCACAAAAAATAAAAGAATCTAAACTACCTGCTCTTTCTTCCAATATAAGGGTGTGGGTGTCGGTCTTTAAGTTCTGGATCATCTCTCGACCCACACCCACACCCTATACTCACATCCTCGTTTTCGTCTAGTGTAGTGACTGAAAATTGTTCATAGGAAGGATGCAAGCCGTCAGAAAAAGTATTTGCAGAGAGAGCAAAAAATCTGTTTCACCATAGAAATAACTTATTTGGCGGCGAACAATCCTAGTTTTTATCGCACTCGTAGCCACGCTACTATTTTCATAGAAGATATTTTCTTCAATTGAACATGTTTATGTCAAGAATGAAGTTTGGAGATGAAAACCGAACAAATAAACCCTTGAGGTGCAATGAAGATACAGTTCAAAGTATAAATGAACATGTCTGGATATAGATCGTGGCTTCGATTTAATCAAGATGCGAACTTTTGTCAACCATTTACAGTCAAAACTACATTTTTTTAAACTTTTTTTTGAAGTTATTCTAAGTCATCGTTATATTGGTAACCCACTGATCAACAACACCAATATTAATGTTTCAAATGATGGCACAAGCCTATTAAATGCTTATATCACAAAAATAATTGCTTATTACTTTTATCGCGATTTTTTCTTCTATAAAGATTACTTTTTCGAAGCGAAATGAAGTGCTTAAGAAAGCAATGGAGCAATATCGAATTTCTATTTATCTAAAGATCAGTTCATGCGCTTCTTCACTTTCAGCGAATACTAAAAACATCATCTATTCATTAGATATAAAGATGGGTACCGTCGCTATTCTGTCTCATTTTAAAGCAAGCGATGGTTTCAACAGTAATTCGTTGTTTTGTATTCCTTCTATTCAGGTAATTCTAAAACCTATTTTTACCTATTCATCTAATGTTGAACAATCTTTCTTTTAAGCTTTACAGGTTTGATTCTTATTTTGTATTACATATTCTCCTATTAATTTTGTATGTCGCTAGTTCGAGTGAAATCTTAATTCTGCAATGGGATTGCTCAGTATAATCGATGCTCGCCAAATAGTGCATGTGCGTGTTTCCATATAGCAGGTGCTATTGACGTTGGCATTTGTAGCGATGAATTTGTCGACTGTTCTGAGCTAGTTCCATGCGAACACTCAAACAACATTTGTAATGAACCTAACCATAGATGTGTACATCATCCTCGATGTCATAATCTTTCTGTTTGTTATCCGGTACCGACTTTCAATCGACAACTGTGTCCACCGATAGCAAGTAAGAAAACACACAGTGATCTATAGATTCAAGTGGAATTCGAATCTTTCTTAAAAGTTATTTCTTCAACGTTCGCCCATCTTCACATATGTAATTCATGTTGGTGTAGGAATGATGGATAAGAGCCGAAAAGGCTTTGAAAACAGTACATAAAGTGCGGCAGAGACAAAATAAATTGTAATTATTGAAGAAAAGATCTCATCTATTCTCATGAGCTATATTCATTACATTGGAATGCAGAGTCCGTTGCAGCTATACTTAGCAACATATGAAAACGCAGTGAACTTTTGAGTGTACATCTGATAACGAAACAGATTGAAAAATCAATCATTCGATTTGATTCAATTCTGCAGAATATATCAAATATTTGGACATTCATAAGTGCACATTAATTCCCCTATACTACGTTTCACTTGAGTCACAATGGTCGATGTATAGTCGACTGATTGTTGTGAACATTAAATTCACGTAGCAGCCTTTTCTCCAACAAAATGTGATTGAAAGCTAGCGCGAAAAAAAACATATTTATAATTCTTTCCGTCACGTTTCTAATGACTAATGATGCTAGATCAGAAAAGCGAGCGTGTTCAACATTCGATATCTCAAGAAGGAAACATTGTTTTTTGCTGAAATTCTTATAACATTCTAATGACCATGAGAGCTATCTATGAGCAAAATTTCAGGAAAAAATTCCCTAATTCGCTTAGTTCATATATGATATGTCTTCCCAGAGGCTGAAAATCCGCTAAAATAGTCATAACTCGAGATAGACAGCGTATAGGGACGAATCCTTTTAAGCTTCTTCTAGTTTTATCAAGCTCTACAAACTGATAAGTACACGATTCAAAATGGTACGTTACACTTGGGAACCTTTCCTCGTCAGTAAGATACGAAGAAGCGCAGACTTGATATGGCTACTTATTTGGAGACTGTCTGAGTGCATCAAATATTTGAGAAATCTTTCTTAAGAGAAGAATATAAAATTTAAAACTGTCTGATGACGAGTGAGCTAAGAAAGAGTTCGTGACAATTTATCTCTACAATATTATTCTACTCATTCAAATATCCCTTTAAATTTATTTCACTCGTATTGTTGATTTGAGGATAGAATATTCTAATGACCTGAGATAAATCCACTGAGAAGTGGACTATTAATGTGAGTGGTTGAAATCGTGAACTTCATACTTCGAATAGCAATTTTATGCTGTAATGATAGTCAATCCACCTAAGTCTTTATTTGTATTCAAAATATAACAGAAATGATAAATTTGAGCTGGACATGCTTTCATTTTGGTATCAAAACGCTAGTATAAGTTGTTTCTCGGTTAGATTTTCCTACTTTTAATTCTTATTGACATATTCCGAAAGACTAGCGATATGAAACCCACAAATAATTTATATGATGCTCAAGAAGAGACGATATTTTCGTTCTCTCAGGAGTCTCTAACCGATCTCCAAGATTTCTCAAAATCAAGAAAGTAGACATGATGAATCTAATCCATCTCGTTCGATTCGTCTCAATTCGTTTCATTCGGTTTCGATCTCTGATATACACAAAGGTTTTTCGTCCAAAATCAGTTTTGAAAGGAAAAATTAGCTTGTCACACTATTTGAGACCATCACGCTACTTGAAAATACTACTTAAGCTTTACCTAAAACTTGAGTGTACCAAGCTCCATATCACATTCTAAGCCAAACTTAAAACTGTCTGCTTTGTTTACATTAATGTTCTATCATAATGAATAGCGACGAACCCTACAACTACAATTACAACTACAACTACAACAACCATTCAGCAGTTAGGTAAACTTTAAATTAACACTTCTTGACCTTGCTAAATGCTAATTTTTAGTCAGGCATACGTAGTTGCTTTATATACAATAATATTCTGCAATTAGATAAGGACTCTATTGATGATATCAGCGATCTTACAGTATGAATGATGCAATCTTTATTATAAGAAAAAGTCAAGTAATAGTAATCTCCCCATTGGCTATTTTTCACCACTACCGAAGATTGCTTCATTTTTTGACATCTATACAATAAAATTCTGTCTTCTTCGTTTAATACTGCCTTTTGACACAAAATTCTTTATTTGAATTTAAAAAGCAACTGTTGATTTCATATTCTATAAAAATGCACTGTATTTTAAAGACATCTTCATTCCTTCTTCATCTGAATTAGTCAAAAGTCAATTAGTTGATCACTTGAGAATATCCGATTTTTTGTGTTATTAAAGATTCAATGTAGATAGCACAAACATAAGACGCATGGAGAAGGGAAGGGTGAAATAGAACTAGTTCGGCTATGAAAATATGGTGACAAACCTGGATGTTGTATGAAAACTACGGTTGGCAAACGAGATTTTTGCTTATTTCAAGTGATTTTACTCTATTGACTTGTTTTGAAATGATACGAATTAGGTGCTCTCTTTTCATTCTACTCAAATCTGCTTCTACATCGGTCAGTGAATAACGAGATTGCTACAAAGAAAAAATTATCTCGACTATTCACTTGGCGGACGTCATAGTGGTAATAGCAGAAAAAATTTCATACAGCCAACTATCTTCTTTTTCGATAAGTCATTCGTCCATCGAGAACATCTATTTTGAATCTGTTCTCACACTTTTCAGAATAAGGTGTTTCTTCGTCTGTCATACTTTTCTTTCCTGTTTCGTCCTGAAAATGTTTTAGATGCTTCTCTTCCTCTTCCTCTTCACTCTCAAGACTCTTTGCACCGAAAGGCATATCTTAGGCTGATTGAACTCTTTGGTTTTCTTTGATCTGCAAGAGTGTTTCGAAGTCTTGGTTTCATTTGAATCTTGCTATATCTTCTGCTCTTTCGATTCTTTCTAATTCTTTGAGTCCTGCAACGTCCTGGATGCTTTGAACTTGTGCACTTTCTTGAACACCTTGAGTGTCATTGATTCTTGGTATCCCTTCAGGTTCGACGATTCTTAGGAATTCTTTGACTCTTCCCTTTCTTCGGATATTTTGAATATATTTGAATCCGTCAATCTCCAAGTTTCTTTCTATTTTCTGTGCTCTTCAGGATCCTCGAGTTTTCTAGAACCTCTCGAATCGCTGGATTCCCTGGATTCAAATGATAATTTCAATTTTTCTCTGCGATTCAGTGGATACCTTCGATTCTTGGAATGTTACTGATTGTCTGTGTTCCTTAACTTCCTTCGATTCCATGAATTCTTGGAATTCCTTGGATTCCTTTACGTCTTTGAGTGCATTGCATTCTGTGGCATCTTTGAGTACCTTGAATACCTTGGATTTCTGACATTTTTTGAGGTCTTTGATCTCGATCGATTTCTTCGATTTCTCTGGATTCTAGCGATCTATCGAATCCTTCACTCTCCTATATCCAATGAACTCCTCCAGTTCCTCGACTTCATTGTTTTTTGCGGATTTGTTAAATTTCATTGATTACTTACAACCCCTAAATCACTTGAAATTCTTGAGTTGCTTTGGTTCCTTGAGTATTTTGTATGCCTCTATTTCCTCGGATCCTTTGGTTCCTTCAGTTTCTTCAAAGCCTTCGCATTCTTTGATTCCTTGACTTTCTCGAGCTTCTTCATTTCTAAGATTTTCCAGGATTACTTGACATCCCTAACTTTCTAGATCTCTTTGCATTACACGAATTACTTGAATTCCTTGATTTCCATCGATTCCTTGAGTTACTTGGATTTTGTTGATTACTGGAGTTTCTCGGATTTCTTGAATCACTAAACTATTTGCGATTCTTCCATTCTCAGATTTCCTGGGATTCCTTGGATTTTTGCTATGCGTGGATCTCTGTAGTTTTTTCGATTTTATGGATTCCTTGAGTTCTGTGAATTCGTAAAATCCCTAAGATTTGTTGAGTTCCTTCACTTCTTTCAGTTCTTTGTTTCCTTAAAGTTTCATGGATTCCTTGGCATTCTTCAGTGTGATGAGCTTTTTGAGCTCTTTGAATTCGTTGGCTTGCACCGTTAAGTTACTCTGAGTTCCTTTGCTTGTTAAAGTCTCTTTAGTTCTACAGATTTCTTTGAGTCTTAGGGTGGCTTGGACTTGCATTTTCGTACTGTTCTGCGGGATTCTTGAGTTCTTTGAAATTCTAAGATTGCTCACGTTTTTAGACCTCCTTGAGTTCATTGAATTCCTTCAGTCCCATCAGTTACATGAGTTTGTTGAGTTCTTAAGTTCCCAATATTTCTTGATTTCGTAGGTTCCCCTGACCTCCTTGGATTCCTTTAGTTTTTTTCTGTTCTTTGGTGTTAACAGTTTCTTCGTTTCCTAGAATAGCTTTAGTTTGTTGAGCTTATAGGCTTCCTTAGAGTTTGGAGTTTGTTAAGTGTTTTGTGCTCTATGATATCCTTGCGTTCTGTGAGTTTCCTTACAATGGAACTGTTTATCATGTCAGTTGATTTGATTAACTATATTCGGGTCAAATTATTGACCTCAACGAGAAACTATCAGATTAAAAGTATGAGCTGCTGATGGCGAGCCTGGATCGAGTTATTCAAATTTTAAGGTATTAATAATTTAGGCATACAAAAGCCAGCTCACTAGAGGTTCAAACAGACCTACTCTTCGTAGGCCTGACCTGCCTGTTGCAGCCTGCGTACTTGGAAGTTACGAATATCAAAATAACACGATTAAGTAAAAGATCTATTGATTTAATGGCGCATGTAACTGTCGAGTAAAGACAAAAACGAAAATATTAATATTTGGAAAAAGCTTCATTTTTGAGTAAAAATCTTTCGCATGAATTTGAAGATTTAGTTGCAGAAGACATATCAAGCCGACCACATGACAACAGTGTAAGTATGAATCAGGAACATAAGACTTCATAAACTCTTTATATAAAATTATAATAATAACCAATTAAAAAGTGTGATCAGTAACTTACGGAAATGGATAAATGGGCAATGACTAGTGTAGTTGCAATCGATTAATAATCATAATTGGGCTCAGTCAAATTCATAAAAAAAA
>CAJNOL010001976.1:20057-49762 GCA_905250125.1 Rotaria sordida | reverse complement strand
AAAGGCTACTTTTAGTCTCATGAAGTCATATTTTTTACCTATTTTAGGATTATATGTATTAAATACGTCATAGTAATAATAAAATGGAAGCAAGTTTCAAAATTTTTTCGATGACAACTGCATATAGAGATCAATTCTCATGTGAAACCATACCAAGCTCAGGGGCGTAGTCAGGGGAGGGGGGTGCACACGGTGCCCGGGCACTCCCCTTGGCCAAAAAACGCGTGGAAGAGAGTACGAGTGAAAAATTTTGTGGAGAAAGAGAAATTTATTTTGTTGCTTGTGTGCACCCCCAATAATGAGTCGGCACTCCCCTTGGAAAATTTCTGGCTATGCCACTGACCAACCTCCATGTCTTTGTCATTAACAAAGTTATATAAGTTCACGTGTACGTAATTCTCGGCTACAAATACAATAGGATCTTAGTCTAACTGCACCCATGTAGCTGAAATATTTACCAAAAAATTCCCACTAATGCGACTTATATCTGAAAATTCACCCAACATGACTATAGTACGTGGTATATCTATTATGAAAAGGCAGCTAAATATACATACTTGAAACTTCGGGTGCTCAGCACCATAATGTTGTATCCGGAAGCCGAAGATCAGATTTTCAATAGCGTCGCCGGATTCTTCCATTAAAACCCCTATTATCCATTTCAAAATACAGTGTTCACCACTGTTTTTGAATAACTCGAGAACGCAAGCAGCTCGAGACCTGCGGTTTTCACCAATCGAAACAGGAGATTGGGAAACGTCTTTTTCTTCAATAATGTATACGAAAAAATTCTATTAAAACTAATTATTTTCGAAAAACATGTAAAAGAAGGCATGAAAATGACCCGTCACCTAGATGAAATTTGGATTTTGACCTTTGATTTAGATAGAGGAACTTCAAATCTGTAGTTTCAGATTACAATGCACATTGGTTCTCTGATTACATTCTAACGTTGAGCAAATTGAATCATGTGTTTACATGCGCAAATAAAAGGGATTTTTGCTAATTTTTACTAAGTTTTCTCACTTTTTATCATAATAGCTTGATATTTCGATGGAAATATAATGAAAAGTAAGGAAACGCATTATATCTTGAACTATAGATTTGAAGTCCCTCTATCTAAATCAAAGGTCAAAATCAAAATTTCATCTAGATGACAAGTCATTTTTATGCCTTCTTTTACATGTTTTTCGAAAATAATTAGTTTTAATAGGATTTCTTCTTATACATTATTGGAGAAGAAGACGTCCCCCAATCTTTTCTTTTGATTGGTGAAAACTGCAAGTCTCTAGCTGCTTGCGTTCTTGAGTTATTCAAAAAACAGTGGAGAACATTATATTTTGAAATGGACAATAGTAGAATACAAGAAATTAAAAAAGATATGATGTATGACTTTTCTCTTAACTTACCCCAAGGTGTATCATAGTCATCATTGAGATTACAACTGAATTTATAGAAAGCCCAGTGTCCAAGCTCATGAAGTATCGTAAACAAAACGATAGCAGCATATTTTTCTTGTTGATTTATATTATCTGCCAACTTTGAACACTCTAATATCTAAATAAGAATGACAGATGTACGGAAACTATGTCCAAGAGAAAAATATCGAAAAAAGTAAAGTCTTTAATAAATAGAGTGACACGTAAGTATCTATAGTACATTGTTACTTTTCTTATGATTCTACTAGTTTAGATTTGTAACCAATAATGCCTTTACTAGGTTTATTATGTCTAACAACTTCAACTGGATCACCTTTTTTTTGTACTACCACGTTCAACATGTCCAGTAACAATTCCTCTTTTGTCTATAAGAAGAATAAATGATCTAAGATTTTTTTTTTAATATTAAATGCTTCATTCGGTATTGAATAAACATGTCCAACAGGTAATAAAAATGGTTGAGATTAGCAGCTCTTGGTAGTACAGGAATGTATGTATTGACAGCTTCAAATATTTTTAATATCGTTTCTTTACCTCATTTTGGATCTCGATCCTAAAATAAAGTTTCTGAATCGAAAACAAAAAATAAAAATCTTATCAACAAACTTCAAGTGCACATAATGCAGAACCTGGAATAATTGGCGTATGTTCACTATCGAAACCAATTTGCGTTAATAATTCACATAATTCAAGTTCAATCTATAAGATTTTAAACAAGTATGTCTCGATGACAGGAGTCTTGTTTTTTCTAGACTTCTATTGTAAATTACTTAACGAAATTTTTATGCTCCTATAGACCATGTTCTGAGTATGGGCCTAAGCAATTCTGTCTTTTTGTCAAAATTCTGCTTAATTCGAATCTAGATAATAAATACATTTGTTGAAGTGTTACTTTCTACCCGATTGAAGTGTTAATAAGTAAATGAAAAATAGCGTCCTGCGCGATTAGCAAGATCATACCCACGAATATTACATTGCATCTAAAGAAATAATCTGGGAAAAATAACTTATGAAAAATGTATAAGTTCGGTGCTTCTATACTATGTGTACCGCCCGACTAATTGACATATATAAAGGAAACAGTTAACGGGTAGAAGTGTGGGTGAGAGAGGGCGGTGCATATTGTGGAGAAGTACTACCTCTTCAGCTAACGGTATGATTGAATGAGTATGATAAACCAATAAAATTTATTTATTTTTGTCATTCTGCAACTTCATACAAATAACACTACTTAACATCGAATGACAGACGAGGATTGAATAAAGTTCTAATGGTAGAACATAAAATCTTATTGATCAAATATTATCCAATAAAAAACAATCTATATTCCGTCTGTACGTGTGTCGGCTGATGACGAGGCGTATTCAAAGAAATAAGTACGAAATCAGTAGATACTAAACAAAGCAAAAACATTACATAAGATTTTTTTTTCCAAATATTGTGATTAACTATTTCTTATTTATTTATAGAATGCCAACGGCATTTCGATATATTATTGCTGTTTATTTTTCATCAATGTAAATGAACTATTTAGTTATTTTCAAAAAAAAAAAAAAAATTCAAAAATTTCTTTTTTTATTCTAGTTGTCGTTTTGTTGTCGATGGGCCAGTGTATTGAAAAAACTCGTTCAGAGAGAAGATTGATGTCACATAATAATAACAATAATAATAATCACTTATCAGTTTCAACAAAACACGTTAAAAAAAAAGCTAAACAAGACGCATCTGAACAACAATCAAATCAATATCGTCATTCATATAGACAAATGAATACAACAACTACAACATTAGAACCCCGTCGTGATTTACCATTGCATAAAATTCCTGAACTCCTTGCTAAAATAACTGGAACATTATCATCTACTCTTTCATCGTCATCATCATCAGATACAAAACAATCATCATCATCAACATCTTCATCTTCTAATGCAAATTCAAATTCAATTGATCGTCGTTTACAATTATTTAAACATTATTCTGATGATGAACAAATAATGTCTGTTGATGGTATACTTCGTCTTTGTAATGATTTATCTATTGAACCTGATTGTTATGAAGTACTTTTATTTTGTTTCGCATGTCGTGCTAAACAAATGTATTCATTAACGAAAGATGAATTTCTTCTTGGTCTTAAAACACTTGGAAATCATATTGATAATTTATTAGATCTTCGAACATCATTATTTAATTATGATATATTACCATATGAAAATGAATTTTATATTTGGACATATCATTATGGTTTAATTGATGGACAACGTTGTGTAACAACACAAAATGCTATTAGTTTATGGCGTTTATTTTATTCAAAAGGCATAAAAAAACCTCAACTACTTGAACAATGGTTAAACTATTTAGAACAAGATATACATAATGAAATACCAAAAACTATAACATGTGATACATGGACAATATTTCCACAATTTGCTAAATTTATTGAATTGAATGGATATAAAGCATATGATGATAATGAAGCATGGCCATGTTTATTTGATGGATTTGTTGAACATCAATTAGAACAACAAAAAGCAATATCATCAACTTCAATTGATTAATATTATTTACAGTGATCAATTTTTCTTTTTGCAAATATCTTTTTCTTTTATCTTTTGAAAATAAACATTAAAAAAAAAAACTAGAACAATTTTTTGTTGTCTTTTATTTGTTTGGAATGTCATATTAGTTTTTTTTGACTTTGATAAGATTTGACAAAGAAAAGACACTAGAGATAAATTATATAGATTTACATCTTTTCTTTTTCTCAAACTATGATTTTTCTTTTCTTCAAATTAAAAAATGTTCCCTGACATTTTATACGATAATCCGATAAAAACGCTTGCGACATGAAATTTTATTCTTATGTTGATCTCCGGAGATACTCGAAAAAAATTTCCGTCCAATCGTACACTTTCGCCTCAAAGTGCTAAATTTGTTAGCAAACCCGCTATCATTAGATAAGTATAGTAGTCATATATTATATTTAAACTCTTTCATATGGTTGTTTTCGATATATAGAACTTATTTTAGTCTCATTGAAGCCGAGAATTGTGTTTCCAAGCGAAGTGACATTCCATTGTAAGACATCAATATCATAAGAAAATGATCCCCTTAGGGTTTTTTTTTTATAATAGAAAAAAGCATTTATCATTGTTGTCGATTTAATTAGGGATATAATTGATTGTTTCGAAGTATTTTACAGATGAAAATATTCTCGGGAACAAAATAGTAGTTTGTTGATCAATATTCTTAACAAAATGGATTCCATATGATCAGATAGTCAATATATTTTGAGGAATAGTTTTATTTTAAATCTTAATTCAAATAAAATAAAATCCATCAATTCAAATCTTGACATGAAAAAATACTTTTAAGTCTTATAAAAATAAAATTTTGTATACATCTCCTTGACCTTGTAATTTTTTTTTTTCGATCATACTTCTATATGATAAAAATCATTTTTTTTTCTTCTAATAGTTTCATGGTGTGAAATCGATTGGTAGTCTATTGATTATAATGAGTCATCCAAATTGGTATTAGTTTTAACACAAAAAAAAAAAATCAATAATTATTCAGTTAGATTTGTATCGATTTTTTTTTCTTTTTCTTTGATTAAATGCATAGAAGCCGTTGGTTCATATATGATGACTCATATTTTTTTTTACTTCCACTTTTTTTTCTCGTTCTAGATGTAACATTCTTTTATTTTATTATTCAATCATTCAGATAGTGTGAGAAAAAGAGTAAGTTACTTCAGAAATAGTATGAAAAATAGAATATATGTATATATATATTAAATTCATTATGTTTTATCGTAGTGAACAAGCCATCCCTTAAATTTAATTTAAAACCATTGAATTTTCAAGAATCACCAAAAAATAATACAGAAAAACCACCTTCTGATTCGACAGATACTACTCGTATACCGTAAGTAATTTCTTTTTTTTTTCTATTATTTAAAATCTATTTGATCAATAATTTTATTTCTATAGAAAGATATAATCGATAAAAAATTCGATTATCTTATATGTAATAATGAACAGTAAACGATTCACATACAACAAAAAGAAATAATAATTGAGAATGGAATAGAAATAATAATTGGAATAATAAGAGATAATTTCAAAGTGATTATTTTACAAGAATTGTTATATTTAAACAAAATGTTCGAATGTCAAGTATTAATATTCATCATAAAATGATTATTTCGAGTTATAAAATTTTTGTTCTCTCAATGTTTGATTTGATTAATTTGTAAGGAAAGACTTAATGTTTTCGATAAAATTAATATACAGTTAAATACAACTGTGCTCACAAAAAACCAGTAATTCTGTGATGAATCATCTAATGAGTAGTATTTTATTCAACGTGGGATCTGAAGAGGCGGTGCTCCTCCGAAGATTGGGTTGGCCATCACGGAATTTATTGTTATCGTGTCTGTGCTCCAAAAACTAGATATTCGCTCTCCTGGAATTTTAGATTACCACTTCAGGAGAGAAAATCTGGATAAAATATTGCAAACGAGAGAATGTTTTCAACTGACCAATCACTTTCTCATCGAAAGCCAGTAGATTGCAGACAACCGAATATGACCATGAAAAATTTCTATGCGTTTTTATTGATTGGTTTTCCACACTAACAAACCTTTTTTTTTTATTTGTCCAGATTGTGAAGTATATCGAATTGCCTAGGAAAGAGTAACTCTTTCTGTTTTAAACCGTTATTTTTTCAGCAAATACAACCATTTTAATTCATACAATATTTTAATATGAAATCTTCAAGATGATATTATTTTACTTAAAACTCGTTTTTAGAAAACAAAAAAGTTTTTTTGTATCTTTCAGACGATTCGATCTGCTCTATAATCTGAGTAGATCTAAACTGATTTTAGCAAAGATTTTATTAGTTTGAAAAGCCAGCATGCAAAGACCTGCAGGGATTTCTTATGGTCATTTCGGAAGTAGCATGATCGATAGCCTACAATCCAATAGCTTTCAGTGAGAAAACGATCGAACAGTTGAAAACGTTTTACTCGTAAGAGATAAATAGTTTCTTTCAAAGAATAAGATTCTCTACAAGGGAGAGAAAATAGTAAAAGTAACGTTATGGTAGCATTTGTTACTTGAATTCATGATTATATATTTTTAAAATACAAAATAAATAATCTCTTAATATGTATAAAATTTGTTAAAATTCTTGTTTATCTAACTGAATCATCAAGAAATCAAAAATTTTTATTATTTGTTTTTGTTTAATAGTAGTCGACCAACTTCATCAACATCAAGTCATCGTGATCTTAGTACTGGCAAACTTCATTTGTCTGATACAAAAGTTTGTCTTTTTTTAAAATTACTAGATTCTTATTTTCTATATTTTTCAAGGTATATAAATTTACATCAAATGATTTAATTGATCGTGGTGTTATTGGAGAAGGTAATTTTGGAATTGTTTGTAAAATGGAACATGAAAAAAGTGCAACAATAATGGCTGTGAAAGTAAATTAAATTGAATTCATCTTGATTTTTAATGAAAATTTCTAATTTTTCTTTTGTCTATATTTTTAGCGAATTCGTTCAACTGTTGATGAACGATGTCAAAAACAAATGCTCAATGAATTAGATATTGTCATGCGTGAAAATACTTGTCCACATATTGTAAAATTTTATGGTGCTCTCTTTAAAGAGGGAGATTGTTGGATTTGTATGGAATTAATGGATACATCACTTGATCGTTTTTATAAATATGTTTATCATAAACTTCATCAATGTATACCTGAAAGTGTTCTTGCTTATATAACTCTTGCTGTATGATTATCTTATATTAGTATTTAAATTAATTTTTTTTTTCTATCAAATTTTTTTCTTCTAGGCTTTAGAAGCGCTTGATTATATAAAATCTCGTTGGCAAATTATTCATCGAGATGTAAAACCATCAAATATTTTAGTTTCTCGAACGACGATTAAACTTTGTGATTTTGGTATTAGTGGTCAATTAATTGATTCAATTGCTAAAACACGTGATGCTGGTTGTCGACCATATTTACCAGTAAGATTCGTTTCATTTCTTTTATTTAAATATATTCTCATATATTTAGCCTGAACGTATCGATCCAATACGAGCTACACGTGATGGTTATGATGTTCGATCTGATGTTTGGTCTCTTGGCATTACTATTGTAAATTTTTTTTTTTTATAAAGGAAATTATAATGAAAAAGAAATATATAAATATATATTTTATAGTATGAAATTGCCACGGGATATTTTCCATTTCGAGAATGGACATCTGTATTTGATCAATTACAACAAATTGTCGAAGGTCCTCCCTTACGACTTAGCGTTGATCGTCTTTCAAATAATTGCAAAGATTTTGTAAATACATGGTAATAGAAATGTTGCCTTTATTTTTTTTTATTTTTTTTTATTAAAATTTTATCTAATTTTATTTTATTTTTTTAAATTTAGTTTGAATAAAGATGAAAATCAAAGACCAAAATATAAAAAATTATTAGAACATGAATTTGTACGAAAAGCAACAACATCACAACAAGCTGAAAATGCAGCAGATTATTTTTCTGAAATAATTGATGGACTTTCAGAAAATACGGATACATTTGAACTCTATTATTATTTACCGTCTGATTCCTCAGCAACATTAACTCCTCGGTGACTAAATTGTGCTATTGAATGAATTTCACTTTTCTTGACTATTTATTTGTATTTCAAAGTAGACAGCAAGTCAAAAACAAAAAAAAACTTTATTTGTATCGTCCTTTTTCTTTCTGCTGTATTTTTTCACCAAGGAAGTTTTTCCTTGTAGGATTCTTTATTCTCGCTTATTTCATATTGATGTTGTCAATCGGTGGTTGTTGTTATTTCCATTCTTTGATAGAACAATTCTTCTTCTTTTTTTTTTTCTGCGATGCTCTATTTGTTGTGTTTATTTAAAGGTAATGTTTGATGAATATCTACTACAAAACAAAGAACAAAAACAGACAAAAAAATGTCATTCCATAATTAATTAGTAAAAGTTTAAATGAATATTTATTGTTATTTGTCTTTATTGGATGAAGTTTTCGTAGAGAACTTAGAGCTCCATCTACAAATGCAACGTCTGAAATACTCTTACTTATGCATACAAATAAACAAAGACTTATATTTAATTGAGCAATAAAATAATTTAAATGAACAATAATGAAATTCAGCAATAAAAAAAAAAAGCAATGATGAAATTTAGCAATAATTATATGGAATGAGCAATAATTATATAGAATGAGCAATAATCTATTTAAATTAAAGGTAAATTTTACATAAAAAGGGTGTTATAGTGTGACTCGCTTATATATCTTTTTTTTCCTTTCTTCTCTTCTACGATGTCGTACAGATGACAAGTACGACACATATATGTCGGAGTTGACTTTAAAATATTTCAAAATCAACTAATTTTCTTTTAAATTCAACTAATTGCCTTTAAAAGGGGATTAAATTTTAAAATCAACTCCGATATATACATATACCTTATGTTTTCTTTCTCTTACTTGGATATTTCTCTTCTCTTGATATTGTTCAGGTATATTTCCTTCTTCGTCATGGTTTCTTTCTAGGGTGTTCGGTTTTTTTCTAGCTCATTCATATATATATATAATTACTATTTCTCCAATAAAGTAATAGTTCAGTATTAATATGTTAGATCAATCACCCGTTAACAAAGGACAATATGATAAAGCAAAAAAAGCTTTATTCACATAATAATATGCTGTTTTTTTCATTTTTCTTTCGTTTCAATTGTAAATAACTTTTTTTTATTTCTCTAATTCATTTAAAATAATGTAGTTTTTCTTTGTTTTATTGCTAAAATATGAAATTACTACTGCTGCTACTCAATGAACTAATTATTGTATATTTATTAATATAAAATTACTCAAATAAAGTTCTTTTTATTGCTCAAAAATTGTTGCTCAAATAAATACTAGCCATAAACAAATACATACACTACAGTGACAGACAAAATTTTTTGTACGACTTTCAAATCAAATTAATTTTCTTTGAAAATTTTTAGAAAGAAAAAAACAACAGAATAACATATGAACGAATAGAAGAAAAACACGGGTTACATTTTGACAAATGGAATTTTTCATAGACAAACGTTCTATGCAGCAACTTGCTTATTTTACGGTAGATATGACATGTGTATCATGTCAAATGTAAAGTAAGCAAATTGCTTCATAGAGGGTATTCTTATGAAAAATTCCATTTGTCAGAATGTAGTCCATGTTTTTCTTCTATTCGTTCATATGAAGTGTTTTCTTTTCTAATAGATAAGCCATTTTTTAAACTAAATATGAGCTTATAAAAACTATTCTCTCAGTTGCTTTCGTTCATGATTTGTTTTGAATTATTTCTGTGTACTATGTCTAAAACTATGATTAGAAATAGAGCTAAAGATGTTAATCAGAATATTTTATTGAGATTCTTAAACTTTCAAATGCTAACTACAAAAGAATGAATACAAATTATCAAATCAACAATACTAATCTTCAAAGAATGTGCCATAGATATTATCTACATCTTTTACTAAAATATGTCTCAAACTCATTTAGAATCATTAAATTTATCTAATCAAATCAATCAGAAAATTGCTGCATAATCATTACGTTTAACAAAAGTATAGACAACTTTTTTGCTGATAATATTGATCATCTAGATATGTTTATACGTCAAGCGCTACATATTACGCAAAAATTTGTACTTTTATTATTCAACTAGAACATTATGTGATTCTCGGCAATGGCTTCAAACAACTGAATTATACTCAGTTCAAACTAGTAATACTAGCAATTTTAAATGCATGATTGGCTGCATAATAATATCATTGCCTCCTTGTTTATTGATAAAAACTTACGATATACTTGATGACGAACAACGAGATAAATGTTTTATTTCACTTACGATTTCTTCGTAAGAAAAACTTGCAAGTGGATCAATAATCATCGGTCTCGTATTTGAAAGACGTCGTTATGTTTAGAATATGATATCTCTATCGTACAGAACAATAGTTAATACTTCGCATAAAAAAGATAATTATTATCATTATCGATCTAATTAATTTAGTCAAATTGGACGAGCTCTATCGAATGACTTAGACTTTATTTGAATGAAAAGAGGAATTTAATGATTATAATGTATAGAATTTCTCACGCTAATAGCATTTCTTTTTCACATCTGACAAAGTTGTTATTAGTTGAGCTCACTAAAAGATACACTTTATGAAGTAGATCTTAAGTATAATTGAATGGTTATTTTGAGTAGTGTCCTATACCAATGGAACTCCAAAGTACAATAAAAATGATTCGTTTTGTTTTGTTTAGAAAGCCTTCCCATTGAATATTTTGTCTAACTATCGACGTTACGACATATACTATTCTTCAAGTAAGGCTAACTGAGTTCAGTTTGAGAAGGTTTATTGAACAAGGTATATATAATTATCAGCACTATTAGGTTTCAGACTGCAAGTCATGTAAAACTTAAAGAGATAGTATTTTCATCATCAGCTTTAGCGTTATGAGATTATAATAGTTAATGAAAGAAAGTCAAATGTAAAAAATACGATTATGTGTATAGAACTTCTTGGTGAGAGAACTTGCATCGTATTTATTCTGATTAAAATATTCTTTTTGGTCGAATTGATTTTCTCAGATGACGTCATTTCTAAGTACAAAAAACCATGCAAATAGAAACACTTCAATATCTGAAATAGGATATTTAGATAGATGTCGAATATAGATGAATATAAAAAAGAAATAAAAGATACTTTACTATATCGAAACAGTTAAGGGTGTGGATGAAGACAATACCCACACCTCATACTCATACCCTAGTTCTTCAAATGCATAAAAACGTATCTAGGTTTGTACAGAATAAAAATGTGTACTATCTAACCATATATAAGAAAGAAACATTAAAACTGTTGAAAAACCTGCTGACATAAAGATATTTTTTTGAAGAATAATACACAGTAATATCGGTGTTTCAGCAGATATGCTATCACTTCTTTACTTTCATCATAGACTATCGAATAGAGCTAAAACTGACACTATACACTTAATTCATCGCTGTATATCAACTATCAAGTTTTTATTAATTTCTGATGACATTTTGAAAAATAGATGACAACTTTTCACCACCAAGCATCTAAAATTTTTTTGGCTAATTACCAATAAGGGATGAAAGTAACAATGACAGTAAGCGTAGCTAAAAAATAAGAGACTACTTCTTTTGTGCCTCCGGCTACTCGTGGCGGATCGATATTTGTTAAGTTATTTTTGTTCAAAATAGTCGTAATTTGTGTGAGTGTTGCATCATCATTACAGAGATCTCGACTACATTTAACGTCGACAGATAAGTAAGAACGACTATCATAGACCATTATTTGATCGTCAACTATTGGCTCACAACCACGTGATATTACCATTCCTTCTTGTGGATAATATACCAATGAACAGATGGTATCGGACGGACATGAAATAATATTTTTCATTCTATCGTAACATTGAATCGAACCATTTCGTGCAGGATTCTTTATAAGAGGTGCAAATTCTTCGTATACATGTTTCGCATCATAGGCACGATCAATCATATCCTTGAGTTTTCTCTGAGGATAAGACAAAACACAATCAGTTCCTCTCGAACAATGGTAACTGAAGGCATAATTGAGAGATGGTCCAGTTGCAATATAAACCATTTCGTTCCACAAGTGATCTTGGCTTAAGTTCACCTCATATGTCTGATTTTGATAATTCAACATGAAATAAATAGCACACTCACGTGCTGAAATGTGCACCTGACATTCTCCGGTCGGAATACGAAATGGTTGATCGAAAGAAAATTTGCCAGCATAACAATACATACATTCGAGAGAGGATACAGCATCGATAGACAACAATACAATCAGCAGTAATGCGAACATTTCGTCGTTGGTTTTTTTTTTACTGACAACAGTATGAGAAACGTGTAGTTCTGTTCTTATAAGCGAACACGCAAATAACTGTTTGACGTAGATAGTGTTTTATCACGTAAATATTTATTTTCAGTGACGCCACATGATTTATTATCACATCTACAGCTCACGTCATCTCTTCAAAAGAAAAGGGAGTATGGCAACTTGAGTACTTCTAGCAAACACTGCACTTCTTCCTCACATTTACTTTGCTAGATGGTTGCTAAAGGGTGTGAGTGTGAGTGGGTATGGGTGCGGGTAGATGTCGGTGTGGATGTGGGAGATGCGGGTGTGAGTGTCAGCGTTACTTTCTTCATAGTCGCACCAACATTGACCCGCACTGATCCACACGCACATCCTCAAGATGGATAATTTCCACTTCACACTAAGCAAAGCGATCAAACCCTAAACGAATCCGTTCGAGGTTTATTTTTAGAGTTCGCAACAAATGAAGTATCACTTCTGTTACTACTAGAGTTTCCTGATTGATATTGTTATAATAGCGAAATTATAACAACAGCAAATTACTCTTGATCATGATACAAGAGAATGGATATTTGCCAACCTTGTCTTATCAGGTTTCTGAATCACAGGATTACAGAGATCAAATGAGCCAAGATGAAGTGAAGGAAAATTATATATCCTGTCACTTTTGTCATTTTGAAGAAAAGCGAAACACTTCGTCTAACGAAATGAGCATGTATTGGAGCACATTATTTGTTGCTATTTTAACTACATCATGCACTCACTTCTGAGCCCATCAATTATGTTAATACAAATGGAACAAGAATGTCGTTCATATCTTACCCACCGAAGTATTACATGAAAGCACAAAGTCCGTTTCATCACGACCTTAAATCATCACCCACTTTCATCAAAATACCGGGTCCCATTCGACCATTTTTATCATCAAACACTGATGTTATACGAAATCAGCTTTCATAGTATATGTCGAATCGATACTCAATGGACTGACTTGTTTCTTCGTCTGCATATTGATAATAATTTGATTATTGCTAATCGTCTACAATCTGATATGATCAATACAGATGGTGCTATAATGTCAAATAACTCTCACACAATCCTAGCGACATTCCAATGTTCGAAAACTGATTGGATTTATCTGTCGGCAGGTTTGTACATTGTTGATGTGGTTGCTAAAACAACCAATCAAGCTCCTGTTCAGGGTGGAGTCTTAAAGGTGAAGTTAATACAGGTTGATGATGGCATCGGAATCAATATACCAATAGTCACTCAGTCTAAAATTAATTTATACTAAGGGAGTATGGCTATCTTCTGCCTATCATTCAATATACATTAGAGTTTTCATTCTATCAAGCTATTCTTTTTGTAAAGGATTTCCTGTGGAATTCTCTGTAAAAGACTCTTTTATTTAATGTCAACAGTTGTCATACAAATAATACAAAACGATTCGTCCAACTAGCGCAACTTTTGAACGCAACTTTCTCTATAATTCCTATCACAGCATGTTTGAGTCTGAGTGTGGGTGTGGGTGTCGATCTGTATGTGGTTGTGGATTCTGTCTTCCTCGACACCCACACCCCACACCTCATCTTCTAGAGAACGGTCCACATCTAAATCTTGACAATCCGGCTTGATAAATATAGTTGAACAACATAAGTGGGAAGTTTGGGCTTTGGTCATTGCACAGTTTTTAGAAAGTTAAGAAACTTTCTATGGCAGTGCAAACAATTCTTTCTTCGCTTTGAATAGGTGGCTCCATGCAGCTGGGCATCTCTATACCTGGACAAACTGTTTCCTCCCTCACTAACATTTTTATCGAAGCCATACTGTAATAGAACTTGTTATTAATTAGGCAAAAGAACGAAACCTATGGTGACATAAGTTATAGTGCAACATTTGCTACACTGTGTAGCATATTGCTGATTTTTTAATAAATCAGTCGTTAAAAGTTCACTCATAGATCAAAAATTTGTTCTGAATAAAATTTCTTGTTTAGTATAGCAAATCATATATTATGTATGTGATCAATTTGAATACTTAATTTCAAAGTAATCAAGTTGTCTGTATGAATTGTAGACAGATAACAATACTATATCCATTATGATGCCATCCCGTAAAATTTTCTCCAAAGTTCTACTAAATCTGATTTTGGTTTTGTGACATGAAAACAATTTTCTTATCACAAGATTGCTAAATGAGGAAATAAATTATGTATAGTAATCTTGTGACCATATGAAAAGAGTACTTAATATTTGCTTCAAATTTTACCCATGCGATCTATGCAGTAAAGCTGTCTAGTTCCATAGACGAGTATCATTCATTGAGTTTCATACTCAATATTTGGTACAGTTCATATTAGAAAAATTTCTTTCATGCGTAACTTTGTGATACGGAGATTTTTATAGCAACTTTTGTCATTAAGCCGATATTTAAAAACTTCTCTTAGAAACGATTTTAAATTTAAATATCAGTTTATTTATTAGCATAGTTTTAAAAAAATTCTAGAATTATCTCAATTAACAGTTTAGATCAATAAAGTTTACCAATAGTATCGTCACTACCTAAAATAGATTACTTCTAGCATGCATGAATTACTTAAAAGGAAAATAGATTTTTTTCTTTTCCTTGACTGCATTCATGAATAAGAAACCGTTATAGATTCACTATTTCTGTTTTGATGAGCATTTCTTCTTAGAAAAAAAAATGAATTTTTGATGCATTAGTCTAATTAATAACAATGTTAATAATCCTATTTCCTGGATTTTCGTCATTCTATTAAAGATTCTATTTCAAAGACATTGGCAAAAGTAATGTTATTTTATAGAAAAAATATTCTATTATTACCATTAAATATTAATTACAAATGAAATGGAAAAAAGAAAATCTCGATCACTTCATTCTTCCATTCTTTTGGTTTCAAACAAAGAAAAGGAAATTGAAAGGTACTCATTATTTAAAATAAATGTAACGATGCATAAGATGGTTATTGATTTCACTGGTCACTATTAATACATTTCTAGATTATATTTATGATTGTCTAGAATGTAAAAATTTTTTCATCTATGCGAATACAATAATCAATTTAACATACTATGTAGATAGGCATTCGATGTTTTAAATCTTTAGTTTTTTTTTTTTTTTGATAATCTTATTTGCGAGCAAAGCATATGATTGACATGTAATTTAAGCTTTGAATCTGACTGAAGAGAACATTACTTATTCTGTTCATGACTGGTTTTTATCATTTCTCGAT
Source organism: Rotaria sordida (assembly GCA_905250125.1). Classification (NCBI taxonomy): domain Eukaryota; kingdom Metazoa; phylum Rotifera; class Eurotatoria; order Philodinida; family Philodinidae; genus Rotaria; species Rotaria sordida. Next base: position 34,094 of record CAJNOL010001976.1, on the reverse strand, counting down.
TCTTTTGTGTGGATCTTAATTAATAACACAGGTGAGACGACATAGAAAATTAAAAAACCATATCTTAATATCGAGTTTTTCTTTATTAGATAAGCTTCACATGTCTTATTCACGTTTTATGAAAAAGTGCATTGCTGCTTGCTTAATTTACTTTTCCTTTTCTCTCTATATTACGTATCTTCTTTCTTTTTTTTTTCTATTACATCTTTCTCATCGTATTTTCTATTTTCTACTGCATTCTTAAGTAGTCTCTTATTTTCTACTATCAAAAAAGAAAACTAAAGTTTTATATCACTTCAAATTTACGGCAATTAAGAAAATTCCAAGTCAAATAAATTTGTAAGTCATGAAGTGAAAATAATTGAAAACATTTATATCATCATAGTAAATGATTTTTAAAAAAATACAAGATTTTTCTTTGATAATCCATAAATTGCAATTCTATGCTTAATGTGTAATTATAGAAAAAAAAAGCTATATTCTTTCTAGAATTTGACTTTCATTAATAGAGCGATAAATCATTTTTTAAGTGATTCTTCGATATTGCCTCTTTCCTGATCGAAAATTTTAGATTTTTCATTTTTGTGTTTTGCTATTTAATATATGTTTTGAAGTATCTTCTATCTACTGAATATATTTCAAGAATTAAACATAGGAAAACTGAAAGACATGCAAGATTTTTGTTAAAATTCATCAAAGTTTACATATTATTACATTACTGTAAGCGTTTAAAATGAATGCATACATTTTTTCTTATATTTTGATGTCATTCTTATGTACGTAATTTAATTTCAAGTTATAATACATGATAGAAAGAATAGGAAAAACATTAATACTTTATATAAAATGCGTAAATATTTAATACTATTAAATATCATTCTCATAGAAAATAGACATGACAGTTTTTATCAGGAATATGAGATTTTTTTAATCTCCTGTTGTAGGTATTTGGATAAGTAAGACGTTCTTACAATCTCAAATAAGACAAAAAGTTGCAATTATTTATAGGTTTTGATAAAAGAAAACAAACAAGATTGTTTACTCTAGAAAATAGGGTTATTAATAATTACAACATATCCATATTTAGATATATCACCGCTGGCTGCTGATTTTTTTGAAACCGTTCCAATTCGTTTTAGCTTTGACGATTAGTCTCTTTTTTTTTTAATATTCGGTACCTCTTTTGAACGAGCATCGAAAAATCCCAAAAATCAGAATTATCCGATACAATTAGAGCGATATCAAAAAACTAATCAGATATGCTGCGAAGATTGTATATTTAACCAGAATAAATCTTCTTAAGCAATAAATCAGTTTTTTATTATATTGAACTTTCTTTTTTAATCTTTCAACAGCTGACTTTATGTTAATTTATATTTGTTTATCAAACTATAAATCTATCAAATATTTGTACACATTATTAATGTAGATTTTAACTTTTCACGTCAACAAAATTATTGCAAATAAAATAAAATATTAAACATATATATATATATATATATATATATTCTAATATTAATAAATCATATTATTATTTTTCATACTTAGATTACAAAATGCCAGTTACAGAAGAACAAAAACAAATTCTTAAAACAACATCACCAATTTTTAAAGAAAATGGAAAAGAAATTACATCAATACTTTATAAACATATGTTTGCAGATCATCCAGAATTATTAAATATATTTAATCGAACAAATCAAAAAAATGGTACACAACCATTTGCATTGGCAAATACAATGTATCTTGCTATTGAAAATATTGATCATTTAGATGTACTCTTACCTCAATTTCTACTTATTTCTCATAAACATCGTGCTTCAACAGTTCAACCAGAACATTATCCAATTCTTGGCAAATATTTACTTATAGCAATCGATGAATTCTTAGGTGGTATGGGAGATCCAGATATTTTAGGCGCATGGTCAGCTGCCTACAATATGATTGTAACTATTTTTATCAATATAGAAAAACGATTATACAATGAACTTGGTGATAAAAGTGAACAGGGTTTTATTCCATTTACAATTACAAAAAAAGAAATAATCGCAAGTGGACCAATTGTTGCTTTTACAATGGAACGTCGTGATGGTGGGAAAATGCGTGATTATCATCCTGGACAATATATAACAATTCGTATTAAAAAAGATGGTCTTTATCATATTCGATATTATAGTTTGATTGAACTATTTAATGGTAAAACATATCGTATTGCAATTAAACAAGAAAAAAATAATGAATCAAAAGGAGTTGTTTCTACTGAACTTATTGAAAAATATAAAGAAGGTGATACATTATCAGTAAGTTTACCAGCTGGTACTTATACTTTAATACCAGATGCAAAACATCATTTATTTATTGCTAGTGGTATTGGTATTTCTGTTTTTTCATCCATGATATTAGATTTACATAAACAAGGTAAATCAGATATTGTAACATTAATTCATTGTGTATCAACAGAAGATCAAGCTGTTTTTGCTGATCAAATGCATAAAATTTTGACAAAAAATCAATATTATATACTTCTTCAAGGTAAACATCTTTTACAAGTAACAATTACGAAAACAGTAACGCCTAAGACACATGTTTATCTATGTGGTTCCGTTACATTTATGGATAAGGTCGAGGATTATTTAGGTCAATGTGGACATCCATTTTCTCAAGTTCATAAAGAAGCTTTTCAACCATCACTGAGCTTGATAAAAGATGCTGTCAAGAATCAATCGACCACAAAACCATTATAGACATTATTTTTAATCTTTTTGTTTTTAAAGATTATATTTATAAATATGTGTAATATTATTTAGAAGTCATTCATATTCTAGTAGATCTATTATACATTTAACATTATTCTTTTTTTTCTTTATTAACATATAAAAAAATATCTTCGTATTGTATATATTCATAATTCTTGAAAATAAAAACAACATTTGACTAAGGAAAAAAGAACCTCTGAAATAATGTCTTATTTTTTTTTCATTTTTGACAACATTGTTATGAGGAAAATATCGAATACAAATTAAAAATGTGAAACATACATAAGGTAAGTTATTGTAAAAATGCTCTAATGAAGAAATCAAAAATTTACTTTTTCTTGAAAATAATAATTTCTTATTATTTAAATATTCAACGAACATTTTCATCTTCGATAGATAAAATACAATTTTTAAACTATTCGATCAATAATGATGAATGTGTTTTGTATTATGGAATTTTATAGTTTTATGAAAAATTAATTCTAGAATTGCTCGAATCAATATTAAAATGATATACGTCCGGACGCGTCACAAAGTAAACTAATTATATTTACATTTACACACATAGAAATTTGTACATGTACACGTTTTATATTTTCACATGCAAGAAAATACTAGAATGCTTACAAAAACAAAACACATATGGAAAGCATGTATTTAAACATGAAATCAATAATCACACATAGGATAGAAAACTAAACTCTTGCATGTAGTAGCATACACACTATAACGTAGAAAAAAACTTGCATGTTGACATAAAATTATTTTAGTAAAAGCTTTCGTAAATACAACGGTTTTTGTATTGATATGTAGAATTCAGCGAAGTTCTAATTATCTTACAAATGCAACCAACAAATAAGTGAACATTCACATACGAGTCATGTTTTTTTTACGCGTGAATACGCAAAAGTATCGTACTTGAGTGCCTGCTAGAATAAGGTTTTGACATGTTTCACTTCAAAACGTAAATAGTTGTGCTTTCATACAAGTGTTTGTGACATATACTATTGTCCTGCATGTATACGCAGCAATTGAGAGTATTTAAAATAACTTGAATGTTTGTATATTATGTACTACAATTGAAATAATATTTTAAAAGTAAACACAAGTTTTTTAAGTTTTTGCGTTTGTCAAGACAGAATACAGTTAACTATGAAAGTTGAACATATTATTTAAATCATTTGTTAGGTAAAAAAAACCTAAAGTTGTTGTTACCATTGATTTGAATAGTTAAGAAAGATGAAATGACTTATTTCACTATAAATAATTAATTAGATCACAATAACTTTATTATTAACTATGTATGAAATAATTATGCATTGATAATCGAGCCAGTGCTCTTTACAGATTTATACAATGTTATACAAATCAGACAAGATCTATGTATGATACTGATAATATTTGTTTATGGTGTATTGCTATTGTAAAATTCTCTAATGAATAAATTATATCTGTAAAAAGAAATATTGAAAGATTTTCATTATCGTTTACAATCGATTATAATTTTTAATATCTATAAACATCTTTTGAATGCATTTTCTATTTTTCAAGCTACTTGTTCTAATTGATATCTTTTTATTTATTCCCTTTTCTGAACGAAAGAATTATATGGCGATAAATAATCAAATAAAATAAGACTTGTTTCTCTTTTCATTCCACATTGAAAAGCTGTTTTTATCATAGATATCACTCATTACTATTCATTTTTTCAAATCTTTACCAACTACGGTAGTGGTCAGTTGAATTGAATTTTCCTCGTTGCCTTAAAACAAAGAATGGAAATTCAATTGGCTCCCACTGCATTAATTTTTGAAAACAATCACAGATGGAGGTCAGGTTTGTAATCAACAACAATAATGGTTGCAGAAAAACAATTATAAATAAATTGTATCTCTCTTTAATCACGTATAAACACAGTTGTTGTACTATTTTCATTGCTAGTTTTTACTTTTACATTGAAAATTTTACCTCAATCATGAGTAATTCAATTCAGCAACTTGAATTAAATGCTGCTAATGCTGTTTCAACGGGTCAATTCAATGAAGCGATCGAGGTAATAGTTTTTCATTCTTTCTTTTAATTATCTTGTTTCATTTTCTTTGTTTTTTGTCTCAGATTTACTCAAGAATTATTCAATTGGCTACAAATACATTTAATGCATATGATACTTCATTAGTATTTGTAAGACGTGCTGGCTACTGTATTCTTGCTAAAAGATATGAAGGTAATACATCTCTATATTATCTTGATATATTACCGATTTTTCAGAATCACTAGTTGATAGTGAAATAGCAATTGGTCTTGATTCAAATAATATTTTGGCATATTCACAGAAAGCGTGAGTAATAAAAAAAATGATAAGAGAAAAGTTGTAAATCTTTTTTTTTAGTAGAGCTTTGCTTCACTTGAATAAGGTGAACGAGGCGAAAGCTGTTATTCAATTTGCAAAAGAATTACCAGGTAAAAGATGGAATTTACATACTATTCGATAAATATTGCTTTAGGTGATCATCAATTACTCGAAGAATTAGAAGATATAATAAACAATTCATGGTTGACATTGAGTAAGAAATACTTTTATTGAAAACATATTTTGCATGGAACTAGAGGAACATATATATCTTTCAATTTTTGATCAATATTTTCGATAATAATTAACTCTTTCGTGACGATGTGGCCCACTGGTGGGCCATACTATATTTTAAAGTTAACGGGTGACCGAGAATAAATGGCGGAACTTTGCATTTCATATTTTAGCCTCTAAATATGTTTTATTAAAAAAATATCATACATCAGAAGATGCAGCGTGAAAAGCTCTACAATCTTCATAGGAAAAGTTTATTTTAATTGTGTAATTTTTGTTTTCAAAAAAAAAGCAAAACTCTGTGTGACCAGTTTTCGAGGTTGCGAAACGATCATTTTTTTTCTACACGAACAAGACATTTCATTTTTGTTATTTCATCTTTTTATCACCTAATATGATTTCGTAAGACAAAACAAAATATTCCACAAGATGTAGCGTGAAACGCTCTACAGTCTACATCGCAAAGCTTACTTCAATTGTGCACTTTTTTGTTTTCAAAAGAAGCAAAATTCTATGCGATCAATTTTCGCAATCTCAAAAATTGGTCGCACAGATTTTTGCTTCTTTTGAAAAAAAAAAGTACACAAATGAAATAAGCTTTACTATGTAGATTGTAGAGCTTTTCACACTGCATCTTATGATATATTTTGTTTTCTAATAAAACATATTTAGAGATTAAAGTATGAGATGCGAAGTGCGACCATTTATTCTGAGTCACTCGTTACTTTCTATGGAAATTGAATCGTCGCGAAAGGGTCTATCTCTTTTTTTTTAAATTCGAAAAAAAGGATCTTTGTTAAACTGAGCTTTCCTCAACGTAACCAGTTCTGATATCTGTTTTATTTCGAGTGCTATCCAAGAGATGAGGTATGAATCCATAGATGGCGGAGCCTTTGAGGCTCAGAGACTTGAGCCTCACATGGTTTTCGCCAATTGAGGCTTACCCTCACCCAATTTTGAACTTGATACCCCACGATACTATATAGTTTTCACGTCTCTTATGCACTTGTGGTCGCCACTGTCCTGGCAGAGACAGACAGAAAATATACTTTTCTTTGATGTGTGCTGCTCGTAGTGACTATCTTGTTCTTGAATTGACATGATGGCAGTTGGATATGAGTTATGCTTTTATTTCACAAGAGAAAAGAATAGGTTGAGATAAGAATGTGCATTTAGATTTTAAATATTCAGAAGTGTTAGGTAGTGGTATATATCGTTCGTCCTACTACCTTTGTCATTCTCTTTCCTATGTGTATATGTTGTTCTCTTCTTGTTTCGCCTAGATTATTTTGTTTATTCTCTCCGTTGGACTTTTCCTTGTCTTTCTTTCACATATATGAGGTATTCCATCCCATGAATTTTTCCATTTTGTTATGCATCCAAAAACGAACAAAGAAAACTGTTCTTTGGTACTTTTTAATCATATTAATTTTTTATTCATTCTTCTGTTGATCTACTGAAGTTAATACAAGAGCTTTACTTGATGCTCTAATAAAATTTTAACTGTCGAATTTCGACGGATGAGAAGAATAAAACACAATGAACCTCACCTAGATTCAAGACGCTCTACCGTGTATGTATGAATTTGACTATGTAAATATCAAAGAAGAAAGTGCGAATCTGCATGTTTTATTGAACATCATGGGATCTGCTCAAGGAATTATTATTTTAAGGAAGCAGTACCAATAAGGGCATTGCTTTGTTCAAAATATTTAATAAAAAAGGGTTATATCCTGAATGAACATAAAAATGTGAGCTAAATGAGCCACGTTTTTCTGTTGTACAACGACTTTCTTTTGTCACCTGCCGTTTTACACCTGTAGGACATGAGAATTATAGTATCGAAAATTGTTCTTTGCTAATTCTTTTGATTTAAACGTCATCAGATGCAGTAATTGATGCTGATTTGGAGTATGACGTTACAATTCGACGAAAATGAAATTTTGATCGAGATAAATCTATTGTCTTAAACAACTCTAATAGAAGACCATTTTTGGTTTTCGTCGCCAGTTAGCTTGGCAACGTCATTGAGAAATTTAAAATGTAAAAGACGTGTATAACATTGAATTTCCCATCGATGTCACAAAAAAAAGGCGATTAAAAGTCTGATATTTGCTTTTTTCTTTGAATATTTGACCCTAAAGTTATCCAAAATACGGGTTTGAATGTTTTGTTTTGCATGACATTGATGGGAAGTTCAATGTTCTACATGTCTTTTACGGTTTAGATTTCCTAATAAGGTTGCCGGATTAGCCGACAATGAGGACTGAAAATGATCTTCTCTCAGAATAGTACAATAAAGTAAGTCTTTCTCGATCAAAATTTCATGATCGTCAAATTGTAACACCATATTTAGAATTATCATCAAACGCTACATTCGATAATGTATAATTTCTTGGAATTGAAAGAAAATTTTTCTATGATTTTAGGATTCCCAACAGGCGTAAAAAAACAGGTGAAAAGTGTAAGTCGTTTTTCCACAGAAACACTGTCAGGTTCTAGCCGGAATTTCATGATAAACAGAATTGTTTTGTTCTCTTCGGGAACTTTCAATCGAAATTGAAAACAATATGCCGATGTGTTCAATATGAAAAATGAAATTTCATATTGAGTAGAAACCATTTAGCCATCATTGAGAAAAATTCATGGTCTATTATTTTAATCAATGACTTTTTCCTGAAGTCAAATCGCTTACGTTTTCTTTCTCAGAAACGTGAAGAACAATTAATAATCATCTCAAGTTTACAAATAGACAATTGTTCAAAATGAGGTTCTATTTTTGATTAGATGTTAGTAATTGGAAAGTTTGGAAGTATCTATCTTCGTGGTACCAGGCAAAAACAGATAAAAAATATGAATAGATGGATATAATATTCGTACGTATTTTTTTACTTTGTGGAAATAACGGGTGCCCTATAATAAGTGTTTATTTTTGTATGCCGTATTCGAATCTCAAATACGTTTTATTAAAGGGCTCCTCAAAAAAGTCGCTTTTCGTCAAAATCACCGAAATCAAGATAAATGTAGGGCAAGATAGCCCATGATTTGATCTCTCATAAACGACAAAAATTTTTACTCGATGCCCCCTTTTTTTCCAAAAATTTTTGGAGATTTCTGACATCCCCTATTTGAAAAACAAGCTGTTTTTGAAAAAAACCAAAAATCTTTTTCGATTTTTCTCGTTTTATAGATTCTCGATCGCATCTTCAAGAATTCTCGGAGAAGCTTCATTATAGCCAATAGGCTTTTTTGTTTGAAAGAGCGTATAAAACTCCAGTGCCTATGAGAACCAGGTTTTTTTTTATAAAGCTCTGCTTTTATTATATATATAAATCTTTATATAATTAGAGCGCCACTTTTTTTAGAGTTTTTTGAGTCATTGAACTTTCGATCCTTTTTTCCCTTAAAAAGTAAGAGTTTAAAAAAGGGCTCTCATAGGCACTGGAGTTTTATACGCTTTTTCAAACAAAAAAAAAATATCAAACGTGTAGACTGAAGACTACAGAGAAATTTTGGAGACGAAATTAGCCATTTTTTGATCCTAGTTTGGCCGATATCTCTGTCAAACGTCATGGTACAGGACTGAAAATTTTACCATAGCCACGGCTCATCCGTCGCAACATATCCTGAAAATTTAATACCATTCGGACGTTCCTGGACTGAGATCGATTTTTGAGGGGGCTCCCTACACAACAGAACAAACCGCTAGTTGTAGCGTGAAAAGCTCTACAATTTACCAAGTAAAGCTTATTTAAATTGCGTGCTTTTTGTTTTCAAAGACAGTAGACTTGGTATAGCTAATTTTTGATACTATGAAAAGTAGTCACAAAGAATTTCAGTTTTTTTCAAAAACAAAAAGTACACAATTAAAATAAGTTTTACTTGGTGGATTGCAGAACTTGGTATGCTAAATTTAGTGGTATATTCTGTGTTTTACTAAGGCGTATTTAGAAATTAAAATACGAGATACAAAAGTGGCTTATTTAATATGGGGTACTCGTTAGTTTTTTTTTCTGTAAACTATTTTTTAAACTGATTTATCTTATCATTTTTGCTTCCAGGAAATAAAACAATAAAATTCGTCTCGTCGTTATTAATTGGTATATTATCAAATGTAATTGGTGGTTTTACCGGTTGGAAACAAGGAATAGTTGCTGTATCTTTATGTCTTGGTTTACTTTTTATACATCTTCGTCGATTATATCAATTTTTTATTCATATATTACACGTATTTCTACATGCTGGTCGTCAATTTTTATATCGAATCTGGCTTCGTCTTCGTGCAATTCGGTTTAGTACTTCATCATCAATTTTATCTGCTGAAGTTGGAATAGCATATGATGCTGATGCACAATCAATCTCAACTCGATTTTGAAAAGAAATGTTGATGAATTCAAATTGATACATGTTTTATTCATTTTTGTTATTCTCAGGTGAAAAATTCCATTTCGTTATTAGTTATTTTTTTCTTTGATGATATACATATACTTCAATAAATTGAAGATCAGCGAAAAGCTTTGTTTCTTCGAAAACTATGACAGAAAAGAGTTTATCAAATGAAATTCAAATTCTCTTTCATAACGAGAGAAATTTTTTAGCTGATTTGTTGTTGATCCAATAGACTGATTTTTTCATTATTGATTCTTTTCTAAATTGAAAATTTTAGCTCAGGTTCAATATAGGATTTGAGTGTGATTGTGGGTGGACTCGTCTGTTCGTGCATTTTCATATTCATTATAATTAATTCACACCGAACACCCACAGATCCCAGCCACACTCACACTAACACACCCTTATAAAATAAAACTAAAAATATCTCTTTGACTGCACAATTTTAATTATTATTCTTAGAACTTTTGATTAGCCGATAGCATATTTATATGAATGAATTAATTGGAACTTTTTGGTACGACTGAGATTGTGACTGTGTTTGAATAATAACTTTTGTTTCTCTTGACCGATTTGAACAATTGTTTTATAATTTATTCCTCTCTGGGTTTTCCACCCATATCCACATCAAAAATTATCTCTCGAGCTCATACCATCGCTAACGTATGAGGTTCACACAACTTGAAAAAATCGTATTTTATAGAGATTTTCTTTCAAGAAAAACGAAATTTCCTATAGATACTAAAAGAAAGAAAAAGAAGATAATGAACAGCTCATTTTGTTGAGCTTGAAGTTTTGTGTCGAATCATAAATAGGTATCGTTTCTCCGTCTCTCTTTTCATATCCATTTGTCTGAAATAGTACATTGCAGACATTTTGTTTATTTTCATGTACAAAGACTATAATGTTTCTCTTTTCTTCATCTGTCGACAAGTCGAAGAAAAGCTGAGGTTTTCAAAAGAGAAACCGTTATGTAGAAAATGAAATTGACAAGAAATTTGTTCTGGTTCACTTTCATCTCCGATGATAAAAAGTGATATTTTTCTTAAAATTTGAGTATCACACATCTTGTAGAATCAGTTTTCGCAAACTTTGTCCCAAAGACTTTTTGAAGAATTCATCCGTTTTTGCTCAATTTCTTAACGCGGATACGCATATCAGTATAGCTAAAACTTCGGTTGTCTATCCCTCATCGTGTTCGAGAAATTAATATTATATGATGAAATGTCAACGATCCTCTCCATGTAACATTTCAAGTGAACGTCGATCAAAATAGATATTATTTTATACCATGGAATTTGTTTTATTGAGAAGGAATATTCTCTTTTTATTCTGAACATAGATTCTGTATCAAAAAAATATAATTTTACTAGATAGAGCTGGTGGAAGGGAAGAACTACGGAACTTAGCTGACATATTTTATGTGGTGTCTAAAGCAATAATGAGTCAAGATGGATTGTATTTTGTTTGTCATTGGTCTGTTACGTTTTGGACAGTTATTCAGCATTCATTACAAACGCCTATTCTTGATTAAGAAGCAGTTTTATCACATTTCATTTCAGTCAGATATACGTGGCTAGTTCTGGATGAGTATGGAGTACATATATAGATATGTGTTCATGTAGAAAGGATGTATATCTCAATTTTAACTTAAACCTTACATTCATTGTTTTTTTACGAAAATGTATGTAAGTTCCACAAAAAACTTCATAAAATGAATATGGAATTATCTAAAGTAAATCACATTTATGCAAGTTTTTCTATGACTGAGAACGAAACTATTTGGTTTTTTCATAAAAAATTCTGCCATTTATTAGTCATTTCTTTATAATAGTAATACGTTGTCGCATACAATTCACTGCATTTCTTAAGCTATTTTTCCACTGAAGATGAACATGCTGATGACAACTATGCAAAAACAATTTCTTCAAAAGAGAAGTTAGTAAAACTTGACCTAATGAAAATAAACAATGATTTTTAATTATTGGACGATGTCATATCTCTGATTCTATGGGGAACCTAACGGTAAAAAAAATTTCCTGTTGTTCATATTCGCATTTAAGTTATGATACAATAGAAGATTTATACATTGACCAAGAAGAATACTTGATTGCCGTTCAAAATCCTTTAATGTTGTTATTCGATGCTCTAGAAAACACAAAAAAATCTATTTATTTTTATTTACTAATATATTACACATTACACATTACACATTTCATATATATTGAAACAAAGATATTTGTAAAACTGACATAATTTATTTCTTTTATCATAATATCAAATCTGAACTTGAAAAATTCATTTGAAGTTGTTTTTACATGAAATCTAAAATATTTTGTTCGATTTCCTTGATCAACAATTGTAACATTTTTTTTTTTGATTTTCTCTTCCAGATTTGAACAATATCATAGATGAGATGATTCGCTTAGATAATAATCTATCATTGATATTTGATCATAGATAGCTCAAATTAAAATAAACCATTCATTATAACAACATAATTCTACACCTTTATAAGATGCTAAATATTATTCAGATGATGTCATTCGATTATTAGAGACGTCAAAAAGCAACATTTGTGAAGATATTTATATAATAATCTTTGAATTTTTGTTATTTGAGTTGTTTCATACAAATTCTAACTGATTTTATTATATTTGTTATCAAACAAGAGAAATAAATTTAGAAAATTTCAAGTAGAGAATCACGAAACAAAACGCGAATCCCGTATATTTTGCATTCATTATAGTTATAATACGAAACAAAATTTACTTTCATTTTTTTTTTGGTTTGGAAAAAATATCTTCAAAACAATGTGATCATATCAGTTCTCATTCGAAAAGTTTCTTTTATATTAATTTACTTTGTATGTATTTATGAAAAAAAAAGAATTTTCAATTATACCTGTATTAGTCTGAGGATAACTGTTCAATAAATTTCAATTCTTGTTTTTGATCATTTGATAATAGTTTTGGATAAATTTTCCTAATCAAATCAACAATCATCAGTTAATTTAAATCTTGAATTTATTAATGATTGAAGAGTATCATGTGAAAAATCAAGTTCTTGTACGACTTAATCATACTATTTTGTTCTTCCTCATCGTTTTTATTATGAAATAGTAAATCAAATGTACTATGTCGATATTGTTGTTGTTCTTGATGATGTTTTAGGGATGATTGTCACATTCAAACTTCATTTTCTGTTGTTACATTTGTATTATGATAATTATTTTTCTTTCGATTTATACTATGATTAAGAACTTGATGAATATTTTCATCATCATCCTCAGTCGATCTTGCATCATATAATAATTGTTGATATTCATTTGATAATAAAGGTGGAAAAAAATGTTGAACATGAAAACGAACTTGATTTGTCGCTGTTGCTGAATGAAGAATATGAATAACATGTTTATGGTTAATACCTATAGCTATTTCATCATTTATTGATAAAATTTGGTCATCAACCTACATATAAAAATTATATAAAACTATTTTCCAAAATTAATGTCCTTGTACTACTGCAGAATAGGAGCATTCTCACTGTTTTTTACATAGAGAACAGAAAAAAAATTCATTGATGCAATACATAATCAATACATTGTGACAATGAAGGGGTTTCTCTTCTGCAATAGTACCCATACGAACTGAGTTTCACGCAGATGAGAGTACTGCACTACAGCCATGGTGTGACAATAGTTCAATTAATTTTGTCGAAAACAATTATAAATGAAAGACGTTGTTAAATCAATTCTCTTGCTATTAGTGTACCTTCTTGGTTTTAGTTTGTCAGAACAATTTAACATGACAAAATAATCTGTGTCATTGCTATACTTCATATGGTCAAATTATCATCTTGCAAAAATGACTTTTATGTCAAATGCATGAGTAGATTTCGAATTCAACATTGATTGGCATTTCTTTCATTGCTTATTATCACTAGATCCAGTATTGAAAATAGGACTATGTGATTATACAGACTAACCCATAGATAACTAGGCAACAAAAAAAATATCGTGTCTCCAGTCTGTTTTAATCAATTAGACTGATTCTTTTCTTCCTCGGTAAAGAGCTGCGAGTTCTTCTGAGCCCAGATGTGGCCGAGTCGATAGTGTCTAAAGTTTTATTTTTTGTTGGATCCGTAGATATCTACATGGAAAAGTGAATAACAAAAAAATAACTGTATGTTGACTTTTTTCTGAGGAGTAGTCAACAAGTAATTAAACCCTTGATAGACATAGAATGCCAGATATTGGTGAAAAAAAACCTAGGATCTGGATCTGTCGGATCCAAATCCACTGATCTC